>JABMBV010008314.1:0-10117 GCA_018906735.1 Mesochorus sp. PSUC_FEM 10030011 | reverse complement strand
ATACTGGAGGGGCCATAAGGTAGATCGAGAAATTTACGAGTAAAGATAAAAAATAGTCAAAAATATTAAATATTTTAAAGAAATACATAAACAAAGGCATTCTTGTCAATTATATTCGTAGCAAATAATAAAGATATTTTATTAAAAAAAAACTTATTTTGAAAATGATAACTCAAAGAAGAACCAAGATCAATCATCAACGAGAGATATTTGTATATTAAAATATTTTTAGTTGTAACAATAAAAAAAAAAGACTACCGGTTTAAAATTTTCGTTTAACGAGCTACGGAGAGTTGTCACAACGTAACGGAAGGTTCCGAATTTTTGAGAAATCAACAGGTATTGTGAACAAATTTTAAGCTCGCACATTATATCAAAGTCGATTTTTTACTGTTAGAATTATTTGCTGCATGTAATATACAGATGTGTAGTAGAGCTCTTACGCACGTACAATGTATAAATTTGAAAATTCAATAAAATTCGAATCACAAAAATAAAAGTCTTTTTTTTAGTGTTTGTATATGTACCTTGTTTATAAAAAAAAATGTAATAATTATTTTATCGTGCATGAAAATTCAGCCCCTTTTATGGCAAATAAAACGAACGATTGTGTTTTAATATTATTTAGCTTTTGTGTATTTTTATTGGCAATATAAACCACAAATACATTTGCATTGTTTCAATTATTCATCCTATTTCCAATAATATTTTCTTTATTAAAAAAACATTGTGTAGTAACATGTTTCAACAACTGTGTCAGTCATGGGAATCGAGAGAAAGTTTTTTTTTCACCCATATGCCATACGCTAATAAATTCTTTATCATATGTTACTACTTGTACGTCGTATATCACAGAAAATCAAATATTTTTTATTCATCTGAAACAATAGATGCACAAACCGTTGAAGAACTTTTGATCGCAGTTCATCTCGTGAACAATAAATTTTCGTATTATATGGATACACGTTTGAGCATATACGTATCAGCAAACATTGAAAAGAGGCGTACAAGGTAATACTATGTCAGTTCAATCGAAATTTATCGATTCCCTCCTGCGTTTCTCTCTCTCTCTCACCCACTCTCTCGTAGTTGTTCGAGTGACGTATTGGACAAATAACAAATAGCAAACACGCCATTAGGTTGTACCATCGAACGGAGAACAAAGACAAGCACGATCTACTCGGAGATTCTCGATTCGCATTAGCATTCTGATCCATCTACATATTCAAGAATGACACGAATTTACTCTTATCCTTAAAATACCCTACAAGCAAATTATACGAAATTACAATACGTATATAGCAACAATCATGAATAAATATTTTGTTACAAAAAAAAAATTGGCAGAGCAAATATTTTCGATTCTCGTTATAGAAATATAAAATTCTGTTTCGCTGGTGTAGAAATTTACTAAAATTCATATTCGTGGTGATTCTATAATGCCAACGGTAGAAACAGTTGCCACGTGAGCCGAAAAAACGCGATAAAAGATATAAGATAACCAAAATCATCCTTCCGAGAGAGTCGTCCCCGGAAAATTGGCAATCTTGTACGGAGAAATCTTATACGCAGCAAATGTTATCTTCAAGATTTTATGTAAATATAGATAGAAAATTTAAAAGAACCTAAAAGAGAAATGATCCGATTGTTGAAGATTGCAAGAACGGTAGATCTTCGAACAAAGCCTAAAACATAAGGAAAAAGATAACATTTTCATTAATGTCATAGATTGCTCGATGAGATTGGAAAATTGAAAGTAAAAAAAAAAGCACGAGAATCCTGGGTTTTAATATGGTACTCGCAACTTGCTGCAAGTAGCTGTGGGAGTAAATTGAATTTGAATTTTACGCAAATTCAGCATGGGATTTTATCCTCGGATATTATCGAGCGACAGGTTAAATGGGTTAATCGTGGGATCGAGCTTCGTGTAAAATAACTTTTGGCCTTCCAACCCGATATAGAGAAAATCCTCGATGAAGGGTTGAAATTTATTCCATCGGATCCCTGAAATCGACGCGGACTAACTTTGTTTAGTCTGGATGAGTGATGTGGGGGAAAGCGTTGTGCCTCCGGGCGATTTATTCGTGGGAAATCTGCAGTACATCAAGCGTACTCGCATTGCCGGGAGGTATTTTATTTATCAATTTACAGAGGTTACGTTAAGCCAAAAATGAGAGAGGGAGGAGACAAAATCATTCACTTGATCCATTACGAGGACGAAGGTCCGTGCACGAGAACATCGATTTGTTGTCATTTATAGACCCATGTAACTGAGCCGTGAGGGACCATTTTTCCGTACCTTTCAAGACCTTTTACCACACCATAGCGTATGTGAGCATAGTGTGCGTTATCTCGCGAAGAGAACCCTCGAGAAACTTCGCCCACATATTTTTCACTCTTTTATATTTGCACTCCCGCGTTGCTGATACTCACTTTTCTGTGGCTACTCATGAGACTTACGAGTGGCATGAGTGAAAGAAATAAAAAAAAATGTAAAAAGCCTCGAGAAAATCCTCGTGAGAAAACTTGAGATATCGCGCGTGAAGGAAACGAGAGGATAATAGAAGATCCTGGAAAGAGAAACATTTGTGTTCATTTTGTCACGTAGTGCGACAATGATTGCTTGGAAATCTTGAAACAAATCCGCTTGGTTGTTTCTCTTTCCAGAAAATTCAGATGAATGAAGACGGAAATTGGTATAAAAAGAGAGAAAAAAAATTTTAATGTTCGGAATGATTTTTCGTAAAAGAGATTTCTCCGAGAGCGGTACTGAGTAAGATTTACGTTTGACATTGATTCCGGAGCCCGATGTATATATTCGGTCGAATCCCCTCACGATCTCAAAGTCGTTGTTCATCATTGTAGTTGACAGGAGGAATGGGTGATTTGCGACCAATTTGTCAAGCAATCCGGTAACTCTACAGCTTTCAGCAACTTCACGCACCCTTCGAAAACTTTCAAGAGGGAAACAGAGCTCCTCGCCAGAAGAAACCGATTGCTGAATACAATCCCTTCAAATTAGCTCCTCAAACCTCTTCTCAATCTATCGTGACTTCATTTGTTCCTGCTGTTGGTTAATTTTCGACGACCCAGGTGTTATTTGGCACTGATAAACTCGCTGTTCTCGATTAATCCCTCGGAACA
This sequence comes from Mesochorus sp. PSUC_FEM 10030011, assembly GCA_018906735.1. Taxonomy (NCBI): domain Eukaryota; kingdom Metazoa; phylum Arthropoda; class Insecta; order Hymenoptera; family Ichneumonidae; genus Mesochorus; species Mesochorus sp. PSUC_FEM 10030011. The sequence goes on along the minus strand of JABMBV010008314.1, from coordinate 6,973 downwards.
TAAGCCTCAATCGATTCTGGACTTTCTGAACCTTTAGAAAACGTGTGGTGATCGATCGAAAGATGTCAACCTATTTTACACCCTTTTTTAATCCACGAAATGTATAGGAAAATATAATTCACATCTGCTGTAAATAATACACTTTCTTCAAAAACTGATCGATGTAACTGAAAATTAAAAAAAAAAATCCATATTTCATCGCAAACTTAAAATACTTTTCTAACGAATAATAAATCAAATAATTTCCTGTTTTATTATATAATAGTAACAAAAGATTTCTCACAACTGGCAGTCTTATATGAATTATGTTTTTTTAACAAACTTTATAGAAAATGTCATAGTAATCCGAACGTCAGAATTAATTTCAGCAACGAGTAGTACAGCAGCATACTGCGATGTAGCCTGAAGCTTCTCTAAATCAAAGACACGTATAGATATAGATGGAGGTAGACGGGCAGATTGTCTGAATCAGAATTGGACATGTTCTCCCTCGAGATAAGTCTACGGGGCAAATAATACGGTAGACCTCGAGTGAATTTTCATCATGAAATCGGACAGGATAATCTGCGCAAGTAACTTTGCCTAGAACATGGAAGACCTTTTCAATCATCGATGTGTAATCGAATGTCTCGATTGTATTGAGATACGCGACAGTGTCTCGAGTTTTATAAAGATAAAATTTACGTAAAAATCTCCTGCATTATCTCTCAAAATCCATAAAATAAAAACTCTAATCCGTTTTTACGGGAAACTATAATAGTCTCTTTAACAAAATTTGAGGCAAATTTTTACCTGAGAGACCACAGATTTTTTTTTTCTTACTTTACCTGTCTATTTGAAAGTTTTGCTTTTTCAATTGGTTCATTCAGTGATTTATTATTTCGGCAACCGTTATTTATACGGACGTCCCCGTCCATGAAATTACTGACAAATATAGACCATCGCCATAAATACATCGTTTCGCACTTTGCCACTAGATGGAGCGTGGCACTCCCACCAGTCAAAGAGTGAGAAGATTAAGTTCTTGCGACGATATAGTCATGAGGCACACATTTCGATGAACCTTTTCTTACGTATATTGGAACATGTGAGAGAGCGAAATGCGGTGGTGTCGTGAAAAGGGAGTGCAAATAGTCTCTATCTATTTTTCGTTCTCTCACGATATCTCCCGGTTGTTTCTCCTCTTTCTCCCGCCTTTCACTATCCCATACCCTACTGTTTCCGCAATATGTCTTGTCACAGCCCTCCAGAGACTTGTGGCTTTTGCTTGAAAAAAGAAACCAGCTTCTGAGGGTCGTCAATGGACCCCTATAAAGAGTTCAACACAAAAGAGAAAGGTTCCACGGTCAGGAGAAGTATTGCCCGTATCTCATAAAACAGCTTCCCGGCTCAGATGTATCCCTAAAAAAGTTTATTACAGAGAATTTCAACTTTTGTTCAAATAAAATAATTATACAAATGTCAATATTTTCGTCAGTTGATTTTTAAAGATAAATACCGAATGAAATTTATCCCTTCTCCAATCGTTTTAAAGTTTTGTTGTAGCGTAATTGACTTTTACTTAATCGTCACTAATGTTTTTCAGCTCTTCTTCCATGTCATCTTGTTTCTATTTCTTCTTTTTTTTTTATCGAATTTTTTTATCTCTCGGTACACAGAATGATGATAGAGACGAGAGCAAGAGGTCTGACTACTTGTATTACTTGAAGAGGGCTCTCCGGTGAGCTTGTATTCGGGTCGAGTACCTTGGAGATCTTCATGGTTCAGTGAGGTCGAACTATGGATCGTTGCATCCTCACTAACACACATCGAACGAAGTTAGTCATCTCCGCTCGTACTCCATTTCGTCATGTACAGCTCTCGCATTACGTTTATGAACTATAGATGTGCGACTACCTCTATAGTTGAGTGCTTGAAGAGACTAGGACAGCGTAGAGAGAGAGAGAGAGAGAGAGAGAGAGAGAGAGAGATGGCGGTGCGGTCGGTCAGGAAATCGATCGAAAAATTGAGTGTAGGGATCGATTGGAAGAGAGCTTGTTCAAGATGGGCTGTGAATACATGTTCCAGTGTGTATCTGTATGTGTGTATTAAACCTCTGGCCCTTACCAAGTTCCAGGAAAGAGTCTTCAGCAAAATCTCCCTCGAGAGTGACTCTCTCGGTGGACAGTCTCCTATATTGTTCGAGATACAACCTAGGGGTCGCTGTACTCACTTAGTCAACCCTCTTACACGTTCATCTTTCTCTTAAATATATATGTCTATATATGTCTGCTGTCAACGCCCCTCACGTAAGTGATTTAATTAAGGCTGCACATGATGCGACCCGTGTAGGGAGAGAAGCACAAAGAGTTGATTGCGATCGAGATACAGGCCAGGGAGTCACGCTCCTTGATGCCATCGGATTCAGAGGCGAAAATCCATCAAGTTAAGATTTCATCGAATGCTATCCCTCGAGATTGTTGTTTCGTTTGAAAAAAAGAGGGGGAATAACCGAGAGAACTCGGGTCACATAGATACATTTTCGCAAACGGAAATATTGATTTCAATGTTTTTTAAGGAGGCTTCGAATGGTTTTACGTCATAAGAATCAGATAATTTTTTTATTTTATATAAATTTTCAAAAATAAGCATAACTTTTGCATTTTTGCGAAATAGTTACATGTTCATAAATTTTAATACACGTAGAATATTATTGCTATATTCCAATGAGAGTTTTAAAAAACGGAAGAAAGAGAAATGAAGACGTAGGATATATTTATCGAGACGAACTTGGCCGGTTTGCCGCAGGTGTTTTTCTCGTCAATCAATATATAAACAAAAAGTGTGAAAAACCTCGAACACTTGGTACAAGTTTAAGATTGTCACTATGGTATAGAGCCATTCGCGTCGTTGTGAACAAAAGATTTATCTGAGAAGAAGAAGGATTTATCGTTAACACAGCAGAGAAAAGCTTCCCATTCGTGTGAACCGAGGTATAGTCGAAGATACAATGGGAAACGACAGAGGAATACACACGTGGTATAATCTTGTGAATACGTATATACATTCATGGAGAAAGAAAGAATTGTGCCCACGACTCACTAACACCTTCGGAAAACTTCGATCTTCGATACTCGAGAGGATTCATCCCGATATGTTGTCTCATTTCACACCCAAGTTTTCCTTAGACTTTCGCCGCGGGTCAACCAAACTTTTCTGCTCTGTTGTATCGCATTCTTTTTTTCTTATTTTGTTTTTTCTCTCGTATCGTCGCAGTTACGAAAAAGTTTCTACGGATAGCGAAATAAAAAAGTTTGCCAACCTTTAACATTCTATTTCTCGCCCAGAAAAATCACCTCTGTATATTTCAGCGAGTATGAATATTACGTAAGATTCCACCATCGATAGATCGCTTTCCAGGCTCTCTGAGTCTCTAATGGAAGCCCAATTGAGTCATCAATTTCGCGTGCCCTATTTTTGCACGAGAGGATGATTTTCGGTGCTTCGTCATATGTCCACAAACCACACCTTTCCCAATACTTCATCATCGTCAAAGTCACGATGTCTAGCATTGATCGAAGCTGCCATACCTATCCATGGAATATTCGTAATCGAGAAACATGGCGGCATCTCGATGCTGAGTAACGATCACAACATTTAAAGATAAAGAAACTTTTTATCTGATGATAAAAACTACATCGATGTAATCGACAATATAAAAGGTTTAAAGGTAAAATCATTGGATATAATTTTTTCAAGATAATTTATGGAACATTTACGTGAACTTTCTGGAGCATTACTTTGTAATATGGTAAAAATAAAAAATTTTCATAAAATAATCGAGATATTTATTGCTTAAAATTCCATTTTTGACGTGGGTTCTTCGGAAGGTTTGCGAATTTTAACAATAAATATATCTATTCTGAGATAGTGAATAATTGAGAAATTTCGCATGAAGTTCAATACCGTATTAAACTTTGTATTTACAAAAGTTTTATCGTGCGAAGTTGGAAAATAATTTTTACGTGAGAAGCGATAGATCCTCATTAATTTGTTTAAAAATCGAGCGCAACGATTTATTTTCATAACGTGCCATTGAGTAATTTCGTAATATCCAATTTCAAGGAATTAGCGATGTAAATTGTATACGAGGTGTGTTGCTACGATCGAGATAATGAGAACATTACACCATGTAGGTATAAATGTAACTTCGAACTCGAGCCCTTTGGTTCTGAATTGAAATCGGATATTCCATACGATCGGGGGCTGTGAAAGCTAATATGTATTGAGAGCGGGAGGGAGAAAGAAGGGAGAGAGAGAGAGAGAGACTCGCACACAGTTGGTCAAATTGCTTTCAACAAAACCGCACGTCTGACCCTCTTTGTGGCGTGTTGAATTGCGTGTGTCACGTCCCTACCGCTGGCTGCAAAATGTACTGCTGCTGCTTAATACAAACTGTAACGAAAAATTCTAATTTTTTTGATGAATGTTATGCTTATTCCATCATTAAAGAAAATTATTCAAATTGCTTGTTAACTTTTTCCACCTGATCCAGCATGAATGGTGATCGATTTTAATTATACAAATGATAAGACCAGTAAATTGGCATCAGAATTTCACGTTCAATCCAACGAGCTTTTGTGTCGTATCTAATTGTCTCTTTTATCAGCTATTTTCGTATTAAATACGCTCACGTTAATCGAGTTAAAATCTACTGCAAATCAAACAGAGATGTCGGTCTTCTTCTTTCGTCTGCACAACCTTCGCCGTCAGGCGGAGGAAGCTCGCAAGAAGAAAGAAAGACGTGGAACAGGACAGGGAGGTCAAAGAGGGACCAATTGTTCCTCCGATCAATCTCAGCCGACCGCTGGATCGATGCAATGTTGCAACAGAGTTCATCGTGGTCCTAGCAAGCTCTTTGAGCGTGCACCCCTGCAGCCAAGCGATTCCCTCGACGAAATCGCATTCCAGATACCAAGGTGAGTTGATGCTTTTACGCAGAGGCACGATCGAGATCACGTGTATCTCGAATAACGAAATTCATCGTTTGGTTATTCCCAGAGTATTATTGAATATCGATATTCGAGGAACCTTAATTTATTACCGAACTGCAGCAGCTTATCTCTGGGTCGATGTTGAATCAAGCAATTCAGAATGATGAAAATAAAATTGTGGTACGCGTGTACCAAAATCTTGAAATTTGACGAATAGTTATATGCATCCAAGATAACCAAACGTTGAGTAGGTGAATTAATTAAAAATCGACGATTGTGAACACGACGAGTGACGTTTTGAAATATTCATCATTTGTTCCACCACCGCCGGCATGAAAAGTGCAGGTAGGATATAGCGTAAGAATATGAGTTTTAAAGAAAAAGATAAAAAAAAAAAAAAACTTGTAATCCCTGATAAGAAGTTTTATTCGAAGCTTATATACTCGTTGAAATCTCGTTGAGTCAGGTAAAAAATTACTGAAGGGGACAGTAATGACATAATTGCGCAGAAGAGAGAGGAAGAGAGAAGTGAGTAGAATGGGGTATGGGAAAATTGTATTTGGTCGTTGAGTATGAAGAGCTTGGCTCACGCCAAAAGGTTCAGGGGTCAAGACGTGCGACTGACTGGAAAGCACATTTTTCCACTCGTTCCTTCATCCCTCTACTTTTGAAGTAACCCCTCGCTTCCGACACACCACACTTCGATCATAATTTTCAACATCCCGACTGCTCATGTTTCTTTTCTTGGCCAGTGAACAGCGCACAAGAAACTTTAAAAATATACAAATGCGCCTAGTTCATTAAGGGCCATACACACGAAAAGGAGTAAATGAACGCGTTGAAAACTCTTATCCTCTTTTTTCTACTTCATATGCTCTTTCTCTCTCTTTTGCTGCTTTTTTTATCCCTCGCGCACCAAGTGGGCTTTCTTCAAGATAACGAGCAAATATGCGAGCCGTCAAGTGGTACCAACAAAATCAAGTTGTCAACGCGTATATATATCCAATGGGGAAAGTGGGAGGTTGGACGGCGAAAGGCGAAGCAAAACCCTTGGCAACTGAATCGAGCTTCCGGGCCGGATGGGAAAAGCTTCGCTAATGCTATCTCGTAGCCTGCTTTCTATTATGTGACGTGGAAGACTTTCATGTCGTGCAATGCTTCTGTCTTTTCTCTTTTCTCTCTCTCTCTCTCTCTCTCTCTCTTACCCGCTGAATTCGCGAGAGGAAGCTCCAGGAGATTGCTTTTTCTCGTTAGAGACCAACATGGAGGAACGTCACCTCTCGGAAGCTCTAGTGAACTTGCCATTTTGGATATATATATACAGCTTATACATAACATTGTGGTTTATAGGGCGATGCATATTACTCACGTAGATATTCCCAACCCCCATGACGATCTTACGCACGATACTTTCGACTCTAAGATAAAATGCTTGAAATAAAGGGTTGTCAATTTCCTCCAGAATAATACGAAGAAATGAGAAAGGAAGAATAGGCGAATGTATACAGAGTGAATATACCCTTGTTATCGGCAATAACCCCATTGAGCCACTGAAACAATATTTATTCTCAAAATAAATCCACTTCGATACTCCACTAAGGATTTTAATTCAATAAGATAAAGAGACGATTGTATATATATCGAGAGATAAGAAAAATATCATTTTCCAATTACATTCGAGAACTGGGTTGATTCATAATCCAAGTAACTCTCTCAAGTTACCATTTATACTTAAATAAGTAATACTGGAGATAAAAGGCTACTGATGATACTTGTTTGAATAGTTAATTACAATCCGATAATCCATTATCTGGCTCTCTAAAATATTCGTTATGTAGGAAGGAAAACGACAAAGACGTTGAGGTAAAATGACAATGCAGTATTTTTATGTTTTGCCATCTATGCTTTAATATCACATGAAATATCGATTTCTTTTTACATAGTGGCCAGAATTTTTGCGGATCCTCAAAGACTTGATATAATATATTTTTAGTTTTTAT
>JABMBV010008303.1:0-10122 GCA_018906735.1 Mesochorus sp. PSUC_FEM 10030011 | reverse complement strand
TAATAATAATAATGGCAGAAACAAGCATAATAGCAGTATGATACGAACCACTAAGGTGTCTACCTTGACCACCGGGATACATGCACCGGAATATACGACCCAATTCCTCTGCTTGTATCCGGCCGGCCGGTGTCAACTCTCCACCCCATTTGAGTATCAGAACCAATGACGGTTCGCCTAAACGATCTGGAAGTAAAAAATAAAATATATTATTTCAAGTCTCGATGAGTCTTCACCCCCGAAATCATTGATTTTGGGCCTTAAAAATGAAATGAAACATTCAAAAGCTTAATCATACAATTAATATAAAAACTAGGCAGAAAATTTCAATTCATTAAGGAAGAAATGTAATTTTTCAATGTTTAAAATTTATTTTCAAGCTCTCAATTGATTTTGAAATGTTTTTGTTTTGTTTCATATATTTATTTTTGTTCAGCCCTTCGATTCCGGAGTGAAAGTTTAACGATGAAATTAAGATAACAAGACGAGTCATACTATGGCTGTTACCATCGTCGGATGAACTTCCTCTCGGTCGACCACGTGGTTGATACTTCATTTGTACCTTACGGTTTATTCCAGAAAAATGACCATACCTGTGAGATTGTGACAATGAGAAAATTGCGTATGAAAACTTATGTGATAAACATGCTAAGGTATAAAATTACGTACATTTCCAGAACGCTTTTGAGCTGCTCTAATTTGCCTTGTTTTTCTTCGAGTTCTGGGCCAGCAGCCCTGTGCTGAATTTCCGTCAACAAACTTCTTGCCGTGTCCAAAATTTCTTGCAATTGTTTTGGTCTCTTCAGCTTAACGTGGCCGTGTTTGTACCCATCGTATTTAGCGAATATCTCGAAAAACCTTAACCCACGTAACATTATTTAACAACAAAGCAAAGAAAAAACAAAAGTTTTCTTCTTACGAAACCTTGTAACTTTAATAAGATTTATTTATTATTAATTTTCACGATGACTAATTCCCCCCTCCCATTTATCAAAATTGCGCATCGAAGGAATGTACAACGAAAAAAAAACACATCCAACTTACTTCGGGTGGCGAACTTCTACCTTCATCTTTTGTTTGGGTGTTCTATCGCCGTGCCTTATGACGGCAACGACGCAACGGAGTTCCATCCTGAGGAATCGTCAAAAATTAGCCCATTATTAGTTGCGAGTATTTTTCATTTCGTTAAAATTGAATAAAAAATAATCACGCAATCGTCAGGCCAACGATTTGAAGTGATAAGTGATAAGTGTTGTCGAGATACACGAAAAAAAGTTGCATTGATCAAAAGGATATTGTTCGTTTGTTTCGAGATGGATTAAAGTAAAGGAAAAAATACGTGCATTTGTTTTTTTTATCTTGTTTTTTTTTCATGAGAAATGTAACACTTTGATACATCGGCGTGTTTTCATCAATTCGATCGATATTGTGTAAAACGGGAGAAAACAAAATCAAAAAAATGATTGGTAGATCACTTGCAGGATTTATCGAAATAATGTCGATCGTTTTTGTTTTGTTTCTTTCGTTTCACTCCTTCATCTCTTTGATTTTCTTACATTTTGCCGAACGTAGTGGGTACGATCGGCGGATCATCGAGTTGAAAAGGCACGCTCCAAGGAATGTGTAAAGTCGGGGCGAGTTCACGGAGGATCATGTTGCCCAATATTTTTGCACAGTCATCGTAATACTTGTTGGAATTCTTGACGAAACTAAATCCGTTCACATCGCATACAAATGACTTTCCGCTTGCTCTGGAATATCAAATGTATTGAAAACCAAAAAGTTGGATTAAATTAAATGCTATTGCTGGATGTTTCATCGTATTGTGATATCGTTACTTGTATTTTACCATAGTATAAATAAATTTTAAGAATTTTGACAAATTATTGGCGATACGGTAGCCAAAATCGTGTAAAAACGTTAGAAAAGTGAGGCAGTTAGCTAATGTGCCACTAGATGGCGAATGAACAGAGTCGCTCTCGTAAATGAGACCGTCGAACTGGATGTATAAGGTATGCACAATTTTGTCGCTTCTTTACTGCCGCAAATTCATCAAAATTTTTATCTTAGGTAGGTTTAATAAAATTTAAAAGACAAAAAAAATTGTTCCTTTTTACCTCAAAAGATCGAAGCCACAGACCATTTGTTTAAATGCCAAACAAACTTTTCGACTTATGAGCTTTTCAGCGTTGCTAAGAATGACTGGGTAACGAATCTCCTTGCCTTCAGAATCGCGCTCGACTTTGCCGTCGAGGGCCGGACTTTTGCGAGCCTCAGCGTGAGCGTAATCGGGGCCAACGGTATAGACTTTAACGTCCGTACCGTCGGTCGGCATGAAATCTTCGTAGATGTAAGAGCCAGTTTTGCGAACTCTCGACTCGGGCGAATAAACACTGCTTCGGCTTCCTATCTGTTAATATAAATTAGATTATAGTAATGATTTTATGTGAATCGTATTGCAATCGAATGATGAGTATCATTTGTTCATTTCTTTCTAATTCAATATTTTCTCTCTGTTCCTCTTATTGATTGTCTTGTTATTTTTTCAAAGGAACAACAAAAATTATACACCGAAACTTCGCCAACCTGTCCGATGCTCAAGCTTAGAAAGGACGCTATAGATGACCTTGATGTAAATAGTAATAATCAGCTGCAAATAAGTATTCGAATGCTTTTTTTTTGTGACAATCGATTATGATTTTTCTTTTGTTCGATAGATTTCACTTTCGAATATAATATTTCGCTTACTCCGGTGATCGGATTGAGTTCAAGGAGTTGATTGGTTGAGAAAGACTTTCCATTGAGTTTGTCGATGCCTGTTGAACTGGTAAAAAGAACAATGGAGTGCCTCTTTCGTACCTTTCTAAACAGTCTCTGGCTACCACCACCAGCTGAGGTAGGATAGTAGATGTATATGTTGTGATCCTCAGCCGATACGGGCTTCTCGACGAAAGGTTTATTGAAGGTTACGCCATTAACCTCGACGTGATCCTCGGACTCGACGAGCTCGTGATCTGAAATTGATACTTGGTTCTTCGCATGTCAAAAATTGAACATTCAACACAGGAATTAAGCGAGAATACAGTTAACGACTTATTTTTTTTTTTATTTCCATACTTAACGGAATCAAAGCACATAACCAAAATCCTCAAAATTTTTTAACGATTTATTACATTTATCTAGAGAAGAAAAATAAAAGCGTATTCGATAGTAGCAGAAAAGTGAAAATTAAATTTTTTAATAATGATTTTAACCCTTGATCGAAACTCGACGTATCAAAAACATAGGAAATAGAGTAAACCAACCAATGAATGAACGATTAAACGACTCACTGTATTTATTAGCAGCATTAAAAAAATGTTGAAGAATATACTACGATGTATGTACAACTGGATCAAGACATATTCAATACAAGAAAAAAATGTTTCAGGTAAATCTAAGTAAAAAAGCATTAAGGAAGTTAATAAAAGGTACGAATAAAATTTTGATATAACTATAAATGGACGAAATTACTGATAAACCGTATTTTGAAATTTATATTGAAAAAAAATATTGAAACAAACTGCTCTATTTACCTTAAAAAATCGTCTCATACATTAATTTGCGCCTATTTACACAACAGTTTTTTTTCAGAAGCTTTACTATAAACTATAAATATTTTTCTCGAAGTCAGATTGTATACAAACTATTAGAAACAATCGTGATACAATCTATGGTTTTTTTCTCCGAATTTTAATCAATTTAGTGTTCAACATATTTTAATAATTTTCTTTTTTCTTTGAAATATTCTTACATTCGTCTATTTATTGGTCCCTGTTCATTTACTGGTTGGTTCACCCTAACCGATTCGGAATATTAAGATAAAACCGATTTGAACAAGGTTTGCTCGATCACGATCACGAAATGAGCACCGCTGTCTAATCACTAGCCAATCGCGCACACGTCCCCCCCACCCATCTGCAATGGCGCAGTATATAAGACGGCCTCGAGTCGCGGATGGCTCACTGTAACTTAGTAGGTCACTGGGCCTTGGCGGTCAGCCCGAAACAATCCTGAGTAAAACAAGGTGGAAGCAGGTCGCGCGCGTTTCATCAATATTTTCATACGCGTAGGGGATAAAATATCTCTTTGAAAAAGAAAATTAAAAAATCCTGAGGCGCCATTCACATTGATGTTCGATTGGATCCATCAACAAATGTAAAATTACGAGCCAATAAATTATTTGCAAACACACGGACAAACAAGTAGGACGAAGCAAAAGTGACGATAATTCACGAAAAACATAGTACTGGACGGTAATATGATAACTGTGAGTATCATGAACTCATACACATTCCTAAATGTCGTACTAGAAAATTTATCCAAATACTTGATATCTTGTAAAACACGAACAACGAGAGAACATACGTACAATAAAATATTCAACTTTTTTCAAAATTCTACAAAAACAAAATCGAACGATTGAAAACAATAATAAAAACTTACGTTTTGGATCAGCCGAGTCACGATCCAATACCGCGTAACGCGGTATCTCGATTCCCTCGCTGTCTAATATTGCGTATACTCTTCGTCGGTCCTATCCGTCAAACGTAATATAACAAAATATTTTTATTGAGACACACGATGAAAAAACAAATATTAGGTTTCAAATGGCAAACGGATATCAGAGGCAAAAATGAAATCTCTCACTTCGAGTGATTATAACATTTCTTTAACCCTCAGACAGGGATTTTAAAGATCCTAATTATTCGTGATTTTTATTGAAAAGTAATTCGTGGTCTTAAACTTGGAACCAAGTCACAAATTCAAGATCAGACACTGGGGAATTGAAATTAAAGGGCTAAAATCTTCCTTATCGCTCATGATAAAAAAAGTGTCTTTTCAATGGATTTTTTTTATCTCACCTGTATATCATACTGCATTGGAAGATTATTGATGATGAATGGATTCCGCAAATTCGCATAGTGTATTGCTTTATCGAGAGGGAAGCCTTTGCTGTGAAAGCTTATCAGACAATCAACGATGGGCCAATCTTCCACCGGTTCCTATATGTTATTTCATTAATTTATATCAATAAATTACTTGTTTCTTCTTCCTATACCATTGGTTTTCCTGATCCAACTATTAAAGCGTGTTATTTTTCTGCTAAAATTAAAATTTTAACACATTACCTTGAGGATAACTTCTTCGGGGAAAACAACAATTTTCAGGTACTCAAACTCCTCAAGTCTCGTGAGAATTTCTTTCATAGGTTTACTCTGAGATTTCTTGGCCATAGCACATATTCCCACCAGGACTTGTTTCCCCTCGCCCTCGAAGTCACTGCCCTCCATGCACCCATCCTCATTGCTGCAACCGTCCGACAGTTCGCCCTGATGAAAAAAAAAAAAAATTCAACGTAAAAAGACTATTCGCGATATTTTTTTTTCAATTTATTAATTCGAACAAAAAATTTGAGACACATTTTATGGCTTGTTTCTGCTTAGTTCATTTTTTTTTATGGCTCGTTCAATTTTCTAATGCTCGAATTAACGAGAAGGGATAATTTTTCCGACGCAACATTTTTGTGGAAACTCGGTAGGATCAAGAGTTGGGTCATCAATCGTTGTGACGCGATTGACGTAAATTTAATAGTTTATATACACATGTACACACACATACAAAACAAATGAATAAAAGACACGAGCAACGATTGTATTGAGATATAGACTGCTTTGCCAGCTGCGAATTACGAGTGAATGATTACATAATCTTCAGGACAAAAGAGAAAGAGAAACATGGGAAGCTGCGAAACCGTTTTTGCGCCTATGGAATACCTCGAAAGATATTTATTGAACACAGATACTCACACACTTACACCCACTCGCGCAGCTACCAATTAAAAATGAGTATGTATTAGTGTCGTATCCAATGACACGAGTCAGTCCAATTTCAAGTATAAGGTTCTCTATTAGCTCAATTTATCCTTATATTTTGTTTAAACCAATTCTGCTAACTACTAACGAACACACAATTCAATAGAAATCGATCTTAGTATTGATTGCCAAAAAATATAGTTTCGAGTCAAGTTTTAGAAATTTAATCGATTTAATCATCGTCCAATGAAACTTCAATATTTTATAAATTTTTCAAGTTGAACTTGTTTTTCTATTCTTAGAAAGTACAAATACTGGATTGAGGATTTCTAAAAATATTTTATCGCAGCTGCAGTAATCAATTTATCGACAGTGAGGTATCAAAGGAACAAAAAATTCCTCGAATTCGAGAAAAATCGAATAATTTCGCTCCAAGATTCCAAACTTAGGATTTGTACCTTTTGCGATTGATACATATTATAACGTTGAAAAATAAAATATTTTGATATAATTCAACGATGAATTTTTTGATAAAATGCTGATAACTAATATAGCCATTGAATCTTTTTTTCTTGGTAATAGCAAACCGATTGAATTTCGGTTTGAACAGCAACGAGACATCTTCGTCGTTGATTCGTTTTTAATAATTTCATCGGTGAATATCTTACGTAGCAATCGTCACAAAAACAGCAATCTTCAAGGTCCTCGGTCTCGTTAGAGTCCTCGATATTCGGTGGACTAGAACCATTGTTACGATGACGCCTCTTCTTCAAACGCCACCAGTCCTTCCACCAGCTCCATTCCAATGCCATTTTTTTATTATAATTGATACAACAGTTCTCATATCACAACTTTGAACAAAAATCTTGAAAATGCCTGTTCAAGCCTACTTTTTATTTTTTTTTTAAATAATCTCAACCGCAGACTTTTCACGTTCTAGAATGTTATTCTTTAATCTTATATAAAGTTTTCTCAAGGACTTCAACAAATTTCTAACAAATTCACACACATTTCGGTCCAGGTGGACCTTCGAGTTTGTAAACTTTACGGAAACTTGCTAGTAAACTTGGCACACCACTGAAAAAAAAATCTCACGAATCACTAAATATTTCACAGCATCACTGAGAGCGTTTCTTTGTGAATCACCAAAAATCATCTTTACGAAGCTAAACGGTCCTAACGCTAGAGAACAACGGAAGTGAATCACTTGAGATCATTAACGATATTTATGGACTATCGAAGAGCGTCTATAACTCTTTGAACTTGGCCATCAATTGCATACAATACGAAGAAATCAATTATCTATATCTGTGATTTTTTTTTGGTAGAAGCATTTATAATATGAATAAAAAATCTATGTAGAATATTGCACGAAGTGTGACATACATAAAACATTCAAATTTACATTTGATATATTTTCATCGAATATATTTTCTATAAAATTAAAAAAAAAAAATTTTTTACATGCGTCATTCAATTCTAAAGTACAAATCAAATATGTTTGGTACACAAATATATTATTTTCCTTTCATTCATATGTTTGATGCAAAAAATAATAAAATGATTTACTCCTTGCTTACAAAACGTGATATTGGACTTTGGAAAAACGAGGTGTCAAAATGAGTTAATCTAAAAATCTCAGTGACATTTTCAATTTCCTTGACCGGAAGGAACGGATCGTTTGTATAAGAAGACGCAGTCATTTGGATCAACGTCAAATTGGCGCTGCGACCAAAGACCACGTGGCGAAAAGTCGCTTTGTTATCAGAACTCGTTTTCAAGACTCGAGTGACTTGAAACGTCGATAGGCCACTAAAAATCATAAACAATCGGGGTCCACCTTACGGAGAACACTTTGGGATTCACTTCCTGTATCATCAAAGTTTTCGGAATATGGAATCACTAGTCTTTACAAAAAAAAATGGTCTTGAAAAAATGAGCTGAAATGCTTAGAAGTCTGAGGGAGTCAGAAGATAAAAATATTGATAATAGGAATAGTGATAATACAGAAAAAATGGTACGTTGCACGCGATACGAGAAAAAAAAACACTCGAATTTCGATGCGTGTATGTGCGTATGGTTTTATGCACGTCGTTAATGCTGTGCACGAGCCGAGGCAACGACAACGACTAACAGCACCGACGGAAGATTATTCTCGTTTGGACCAGCTCACGTCGAAACGTACGCCAAGTGTTTGATGTTTAACGCACGCGCTAAACGACCCACTGCGATAAACTGGAATCATTCTCGAGTACACATATCATTGTCATTGTCGACGAATCGCTGTCTCTGTTCTGAGTTTTATCTCGTCAAAATGTATGCACACATGTCCACCCAATAACCATTTTATGACTCACGTAACACGATATAAATATTTTGATGAAAATTATCCCTCTTTAGCCATAGAAGATCCTTTTCTGTGGATGGCTTTCAGATTTTTGAATATATGAAAATTCTAATGAAAATCCGTTATCGAGTTTTGCTGTCAATCAATTATACCATCTATTGAAAATCGTTATTATATTTTGGTAATAAATCTGCAAGTGATGGGACTCTTTTGATCTAGAAAAAATACTAAAGTATAGCACATCAGTCAATATTTGATAAGATAATTGAAAAATAAAGCAAATACAACATGACCATTATTTTTTATTCTAAATTGGGAAATATTTTATTTTGTAACATGTAGTATAAAAAAATCGTATTGAAAACGATTGCGTTAAATAATTTTCGATAATTATCGTATGAAAGAAATTAAAAACATTACAGTGCTTCAATTGAATTTTAGAGAATTTAACCACGTATTTTATACCATTTGAAAATAAAAATTTGTAAATCGTTCGACAATTTTATAATTTTCATTTCACGTTTGTATCCTCGATTATAACGATACCGAATATGAAAAGTGGTAATAAATTTAAACGATATATATGAAAAATCATCAAATGCAATGGTTAAAAACTTTAAAATAAAAAAAAATTGAATACATTCTAGATTTGACTTGAACGAACATTCACAAAATAACGAGGATTATTTATGAAAGTGTTCATAGTGAAACAATGTGGGTCACGATTGCTTGTTGAAAAATCTGATCGTGCCTGGCGATGAAAAACAAAACCAGTTCTCTTGGAGATCAGAATGAATTTGTGTGTGATTAGGCAAATTGATGGACATTCAGGCTTCTTGAACACGTGCGGTGACGTTCTGACAAGAGCCACTAATCTTTCAAACAATTATTATAATAAGAGCGACCTGTTGACTAACAACATTATTTTTTGTTCCACGCATTCCAACGGATGAGAATGCGCATTAGATTCAAGTCCCTGTTACGCAATTAATCGACGACAGATTGCGGTTTATATACACTGTATAAAAAAGCAATCTGTCATTATTCGATGATAATTGTTTCCCGATAATTCTTGCACTTTCATGGACTGACCTAGTTTTCAATATTTTACGATTTTGCACTTCCAACCGTCCATACCAAAAAGTAACGTTCTTCTTATTTTTAAAACGTTTTCGAAGGGTTTTTCAGTATTTTTAGGGACTGTTGAAAAATATTGAATGAAAAATATTTCATATGCAGGAAAACCGGGTCATGGAATGTTTGCACAATTACGAATCGCGAAAATAGATCGAGAGGAATGATATTTTCAATGTCAAAGCTTTCTAAGAATGAAACTTCTGGGGGGGCGATGTTGCCAAATGCGAAATTTGGAATTTTTAGTACCAGTAGTTTAACTGGTACTTACTACGGAGATTTACGTGACTGAGAAATTTCACAAATTTGTTGTATAGACGTGTGCACGAGATGGTAACGGGGAAAATGTTGATGCAACGATTTTTCACTGTGTTCAACAGTTCGAGAAGATATTTACGATTTTTTTAGTGCAATGTCCCCGAACATATGACTATTCTTACGTACCAAGAGCAGCGAAGTTCGATAGGGACCGAAACATCCACACGCGAGTATTTCATCGAGATTGATGTTGAAATCATCGTCAAACTCCTGATTCTCATCGTCGGTATCGTACGACTCTTCCCACATTATTTATTCAATTTTTGAAACGTCGTTCGTCATGATGAATTTATAACAAGATATTTTTACGTTCTGGGACTCTTTCATTTTTTCTCTCTTTTATTGTATAGAAAAAGTTGCACTAATTCGTAAGAAATAATATTTTGTTTTTCTTAAATATTTGTTTAGTCATATATTTTGTAATTTTTTAAATATTTGTATTATTAAATATTTCGTTATTTTTTAAAA
>JABMBV010008292.1:0-10093 GCA_018906735.1 Mesochorus sp. PSUC_FEM 10030011 | reverse complement strand
GAATTTATTTGACAGTTTTTTTTTTATCAGGTATTGTAATGTACTCGTCTCACTTTTTTATTCAATTTAATTGCTGCGTTGAAAAATAAACAAATTAACGTAAATTTGCTTATATTCAAATGATAAATTAATCAAAAACACCACTTACGGTTACCCTCAGGAAATTAATTATTATAGATGATTAATTATATTAGATCAATGTCAAAGGATTCGTCATTGAACGATAAATTTTCAAATTTATTATTTCCAACCATCAAAATTAAAAGAATAAAAGTACGAGCAAATGAATAAAGAGGATAATTTCGATGACCCCAAAAACTAATTCGTTAACGAGACGTTTCGTGCTTAGCAATAAAGGCCGTGAAGTTTTTATCCCTCTTTTTTTCCACTACAAAACTCTCCCAAGTGTTAATTGCGGGGAACGAAAAAACGAGCTTTCACGTCAACAAAACGTAATGAGTAGAACAGAGCGTGGGGCAGAGAGGGTTGACTCGGCGACAGTTTGCGGTCGGCCGTGCGCTCTTGTATCAATCAGACTACCGTGTCTTATCAAGCACGTATATGTATAGCCAATACCCGATCGAAGCACAACGACCTTCACAAACGTTCAATGACACGTTGTGTGTGTGTGTGCGTGTGTGCGTATATGTGATACAAACGCGTGGATCAAAAAAGACATAGAGAAAAAGCCATTACTCGCGAGAGTCGATCGCCCGTCCAACCCCCACGCGAAACGTGTGAGCGCGTTCCTTGTCAAAACCTCGTCGAGAGAGTGAACCACGCGCCGTTGATACGCGCTGCGGCAATAACCCCTGAAGCAGAAAGCCCTCTTCAAGCCTGTCCACGATTCCTGCATGACCGCGGGAGAGCCATTTATCAATGAGTGTCACCCGAAAAAGAGAGAAAGAGAGAGAGAGTGAGTAGGGGAGGAAAACGAGGGGGATAAAAAGTGCTTGTCATCACGATCGGATTCGCCACCCGAGTATTCGCGCCAAAACTCGAATGACTTCGCGAGACTTATCCAACGTATCCGTCAACTGGAATGTCTCTCATTGGCCACTCTATGGTTATTTTTGTTTTCTTCATACCTTCTGGCATTCGGTTGCCCTTCTGAATATATCAGAATATAATATTATTTATAAGCAAATTTTTTTTTTAATTTACTGATTTTAATGGATTAACATATTAATATATTCAACAAAATAATATTTAATCAATGTGTTCACACAACTAGTGTGATGGCCTAAGAAGTAGGTGATTTTTGGGAATTTAGTAAAATTTTGGAAAAATGATATTCGTTTTCTAGCAAGATATCTGCTGTCTCCTGAGTCTCCAAAAAAAAAAAAAAAAAACGTTTGCCTATTGCTGAGTGATAGTGACCTTTTCATAGCACTTAAAATTTAAAAAATAAAAAAAAAGCTCGTTGAAAGAAAGGGGTAAAAATAATTTAAGAGGGCAAGGTATCATCAATAAATTTACCCCCCCAGTGTTAAAGCATCTTTATTACTTTTAATAAAGTATTGAAAGCAAATGGTTTATCAAAATTGCGAATGAATATATCTAAAGACCTTTTTTTTATTTAGAATTTAAAGCATTCAAAAGTTAGACCAAACCTTAGAAGAAACTTTCGCTCTTCTGTATAGAGTTGCGATAAGATGCACAAACCGGGACGCATACCTGAGTCGACACATATTTTTCTCACCCCCTTCGAGCTCAACTTCCAAAATCGCAATGTATGACAAGCGACCAAGTAGGCAGAAACTCCCAAGGTGAACAGAAAAGAGGATGCTAACACATAAGTATGTCCGTGCCGGCAGCTTCTAAGAGACGGAGACACAGAGATTCAACTTGTCCTCGGTCGTCGTCGTCGTCGTCGTCGCACTGTTGGTGAAAATGCCTCACGGCAACTCAAAGACATTCTCTCGTCTTGGAGGAACCATGAAGTTTCAACTATCCTTCCATTCCGAGGAGGAAGTCTTGGAGACGAGGGAGGGAGAGTTGACTCTAGGTCGTGCGACCTCGTGGAATTCTCTGACCACGCTCCGCGTACACCCCGAGGGCGCTTCTCGCGGTCACGGATTGCTAACCCACCCCTAGCGATGTATATCTCGCACAGTATAACCGTGGTTCTTTCTCCATGACTTAAACATCCTCGGGATTTTGCATCTGAGACATCGTCCCACAACGCTTCGTGAAATATAGTGCCGTGAGCTTGACATAACGAGATGCTTTGAGCTATTCATATAATTCCGAAATTTCACGTAGAGATCTATTTTAAAGAGCCCCCGATTCAACGAGTTCACCAATCTTTTGGTTAGAACTCATTGCATTCTAGAACTACAATCAATAGATTTGCAACTTATTATTAGTTCAACTGCTTCAATGGTTTTCTATTACATTGATCAATTAAACGAATGATTCAACTGGAAATATGATATCGCACTAACATTAAATTCTCTAGATACTAACGAGAGTCAGCAACTCATCAAAACATTAACTCGGTTCATAACTTTACAATTATAGCCTAAGGGAATAACCTCGAAAATTTTTACTTTGACAAACTTAATGGACCTGATTAGAGAACAACTCGGATGAATTGATTGAAAAATAATTTGAAAAACACCTAGTCTCGAGTTGTAATAATTATTTATCTATGTTTTGCATATTTGTGCTCTTTAAGTTCAACTTTTTATTCATTTCACTGTAAAAATTGTTATAAAATAGCGAGAATTATTCTCAGTATATATTCCTGTCTCAAAAGACGTAGCGAAGAATTCATCGAAACATGGTCATTAAATCACGTGAAGATAATTGCGGGCCTCGTTGTTGCAAAGATGAGAAAGAGAATAGAGAAGTCGTAAAGTCAAAGTTATGGGTTTTGAGCGAGATTCGCACAGAAAGATAGAGCCCGAGCCTTATCCTACTCCTGCTCGTCTTATTCGTTGTTTCAGTTGGTGTGTGAGTGGTTTTGCGTGAGCTTTATAGACAGGGAGGGGGTTGGAGGTGGATAAGGGGTTAAAGCTTGTACCAAGAGCGACCGAGAGAGTGAGCAGGCCACCCCTAATAATGGATAAAACGATCATAAATTCGACGGGAGAGCTTTGCAGGCTCTTAGGAAATATTAATTAAAATGTAATTGTTTCGTACGGAGTTACAGGACGAAGAAGGGTTATAGTATTCCTTCTATGCTTTCTATACAGTTAATATGTATATACATATATAAATTTCAAGATAGAGAGATGAGCGCCAACGTGTAGCCTTTAGATCTTTTCTCCATCCTTGAATACTGCCAAGAAATGGAAAGAGAGAATATGGACTCTCTCCTCCTTTCTCTCTCTTCCTGCTTTGTTTTCGAAAAGTCTATACTTTCTCTCCATCTTTCTCTCTGTACCGTTCTCTCTTTTTCTCTCGTGACTTACGCCCGGCCACCTTAGCCCAAACGATCTCGTGGGCTTTCTCTGCAGCGCATATATATCGCCGGCCAAGAAGCAAAAGGGATGTAACCCGCGCAGCTTTATCCGTTGAAAGTTGTCTGCTACGCCATTTCGCTTCTCGGCAGTAAGTATATACACGTCTACATTAATAACCTCCAAAAACCGGCTCATCGCCATCTTATTCTCAGCTTTCGCTATAACTCGTCAGTGAGAAACTTCTCGCGCTCTTCCAAAGAAACGTATTAACGACTTTACCGAGCGCCAAGCCTAAAAAACCTCAACAACCCTCTCACTAAAAGTACAGTTATATTGTGTACAAAGGCTACCAGTTTTAGGGAAGAAGAGGATTTAGCAATTTTCCGCATAATCAAGCGAAATTTTTTTTTTTTCTTTTTCAACTTGAAAGTAACATTAAATCTTTTATTAATTTACAAACTTTAGTTAAATATCAATCGTTTAATAAACAATTCCAATAATGAAAAATCCATCTCGTACATCAGCGTATAAGATAGACCCGAACATTTTTTTTTTAATTTGGTTTTTACACCAAAACCTATATTTTTATACGAGCAAGTCATTAATCTTATAATAATTTTCATTGTTATAACAAGCCAATAAAAAATTGCTGAACTGGGACAGAAACGAGTCGTGAATTTCGCAAGAATTGTAATAATAATCCTTGAGATATTTCATGTAAATAACATGATTTTTCACAAGTATATAATATATAAGAATATATAAAGATGCAAAAATATATTGCTCGTAGATAACTCATTAAAATCGTCATTAAAAAAACAATATCAAGTTTCGAAAAACGTTTCGACTGGTTGAAACTTTAGGATATCATATACTCGAAGCTAAAAATGTTTAGTGAGCGGCTTGTTTTGAATTACCTTGTATAAAGGGGGGTATGAGCCTCCGTAGTCTCTACTCGTCTCGCACGTTATCTCACTCTGAAGTTCAGGTCGAGGCTTGGCCAGGACATCAAAGAGAGGCCAAACAAACGGGAGTAAGGGTTCAACAACATACACATATATATATATATATACACACACCTCCTACATACGATGCGATGCAATTCGGACATGGAGCACAAAGTGATGACGTCACGAAAACCGGCCCAAAGCTGCATGTGCACTCCAATGTACATATAAGTGTGTATATGTATTGGTGAGTGGCCGATCAGCAAGCCGCCGTTTGTCGCGTTTGTGTGTTTAGCCAGTGGTTTACAAGTTCATTGCACATCACTCTACTGTCTATGTGTGTGAATATATATATATATATATCTATTTATTTGTGCACGAAGTGGTATCGACCTCCGCTCTTCTATATCTGTACTCGGCGCTTTTAGACGCAATAGAGATGCTGCAGGGTCGTCTAAATCCTCATGCGTATTTCTCTTGTTCCAGATCTCTCTTTCTCTCTCTCTCTTTCTCTTTCATGATCCTATGACTGTCCCGAATATCCTGCAGCCCCATAGAATCGAACTATCCTAAAAATCAATGCGATCTATCACTAATCAATTTTAGATAAATGGTAAAAACACTTTCCTATTCTCGTACAAAATACATTTGTATTGAAAGTTAAGAATGCATCTTTAGGAAGATTTTCCGTAAAATTGTTCAAGTGAGATATCGTGAGTTTCCGGATTAATAAAAATATTTTTTTTATAAGCTTTTCTTTTATAATATGCATAAAAAAATCCAAAGGTTACGAGTAAAATATTTTGCTGCCGAATGATATATTGTAGAAAATTCTCGAAATTCGATAACTATGGCATAATCTTTTTTTTTCTGTGTATGAAAAGTATTTTCATCCCAAAAATAGGTGAAGTTTTATTTTGTATTTTTGAATATCGTTATAACAGGTGGAGTTATTAGTTTAGAAAAATATTTGCGTTGCTTTTCATAAAGTGCTATATTTTCTATGGTCATTATTTTTTATTCCGCTACGACGTATATGTACAATATACATGTGTAACGTCGTCGAGCCCTTGCATATACGATCTCGAATGCACTACACATACATCAACATCATACTCCAATGCGTATATGTATATGCGAATATGGTACTCTTGTATACGTTAAAAAAAAAAAGGTCCCCGTACCTAATAAAGAACGTGCTCGGTTCTCGCGCGGGGTAGACGCGCGAGCTGCATATCGCATACAAAATGGCGAGTTGGCACGTTCACGTAGATTGTACGCCGGATAACTCGTCGTCGGGTTCTCGCGCTCTGCGTATGGCGCGCGAGAGTTTTCCCTTTTTATACTGTATATATATATACCGGTAGCTGCTCTCACTCTTTCTCCCTTTCCTATAGTGCACCTGCACACATCGCCTCACTCTTGTGTGTGGAGCCAACACACATGACATCCCCCCATGATCGTTATAATTTGGCACCACATATATACATGGCAAACGTATATATTATAAACGGAATGGCGGTACGAGGTGTATATACGATCACGAGATTGAGGGTAGTTGCCTCAGAGTGACCAAGCCCCCAAGACCCTTGGAGAACCTTCGGAGGAAGTCGAACGCTGACTGGTAGCGATGAAGACTCAACAAAATGGCGAGGTTCATCAATTGTACAGAGAGGATCATTCCTGCTGCAGTAATTTTTTTTTTTTTTTTACATAACAACATAACGATTTAAATGTGTAATTGCGTACTGCAATTTGAAAATTTCACGGTATTAGTTTATAGTTTTTTTTTCGATTTTCTTCATTTATATTCAAACTATGGATAAATTTATAAAAAAAAGGGATATTATATAAATTGTTTTAATATTTGAATATTTCAAGATTTTTTTCGTTTATTTCGATACTTTTTTTACGTGTGTTTCTACAAATATGATACAATAATTATATACAACAAACGCGTCATATACTTTTCATCAATTTTGATATTGTGAAATCCCCGAATACGTCAGTATATAGCCATTGACTACACATACATATATAAAATATACACACGAGCATACATATATAGATATGACGGTTTACGGATAGTCTGTTGGGGGTGGAGCTGAATTCGGGGTGGTGGTACAGAGTGATAGAGATCGATGGATCTGTGTATACAGTGTGACGATGAGAGTAAGTCCGATAGAGAAATCGGGGAAATGTATACGGGGATTGGATGCAGAGTATATGGGAGTGTATGTGCAATGGAATAACGCATCACAAACAGAGATAGAAAGTGTGTATCGCTATATATATTTCAGTTTGGAGGAGGGGGATGAGTGAGATAGTGAGATAGAGAGAGAGAGAGAGATTGAAGCGGTACCACCCAATTACACTGCAGTTCAAACACATGCAAATCCGTAGAATAAGCTTTATTTGTTGTGCAAATTAGCCGCATATTGGACCAGGGCGCGATCGTACCAGAATCGAGGTTTTGTTGGCTCGATGCCGATCCGCAATGACGCGCGATGCATCGCCATATCATATATGTATATGGACATATTCATTGAGTATGTGTGCATACATGTATGTATCGTTTTCACGCTGACAGTACACACCATAGCCATAGCATCAGCGTCTATATATCGATGGGTCAATTGCTTATTTTGAGTCGAGAGCATCAGCAACAGCATCATAGGGCGTTAGCGTTGCGTCGAACTCACTCTCGAATTTCCATCGACGTTGTTCCGCCGATATTATACATACGATGCATCCACATGGGATATTTCAGACCGAGCAAGGCCTAGGGCTTCGCCATTTTTTATATTTCTTCGATTCTTCATTCATCGGTGAATTCGAACTGAAACATAGCAAACGATTCTGAATGAATGAACAAACATTTTATCAAAAATTGAAGTTGATACCAAGAAAATTGGTAAATTTATGCTGGTTTATGGTTGATATATGGCTCAGTAATTTTATTTACGCGTGGACTGAAGTGATTTCGGAAAAAATACTTGTCATCGAGTTTGATTTTATTTTCCGCATTTTTACAAAGTTGTACGAAGGGTTGAGCATCAAGTATATGGATGTTGATCGACATCAAGGGTCGATTCTGTCTAGAATGTCCCATATATATGTGTATTGATGCTACGTCATGTGTGCCCGAAGCATACTCAAAACTGCTACCATCCGCTCTCTCTGTTTCGAACTCCCGCTTTGAAACAATATTATACGAGGTATCTTTCTCTCTCTCTATATCTCTCTCGTACTCTCTCGATCTGATAGAAATTTATGTATGGGTTGAATATAATAAGCCTGCTCTCGACTGACGAATGAGCGTCAGAAATCATCTTCCGCGCTCGTTATACATATAGTGATGAAATATTTCACGCAGAATAGAACGATTTTTTGCCTTCGGGAATATTCCGGTATCTTTCTAGATCATATTTTTAAAAAAACAAAGAACGTATTTTAGTCACTTAAACTCCTACTGTTTTTATCCCAAATGAATTACGAGTTCTTCGTGTGATTTAAAAAAAAAGTTCTAATTAAATGAAATAATCTCGAAAATTTGATTATATATATATTATACATCGTAATCTAATATACGTTGAATATTTTATACAATATATCATACCGATTACATCATACATACGATGCATCGTAAAAGGTGTACGAATATCCGAAGATAAACCTCCGCAGCGAAGATTCGCGTACGAGAAAAGAAATGGCTCTCGGAATCGCCGATAGACGTGGTCCTCATATATTTCACTCCCTCATCTTTTTTTTTGTTCCCTCGTGTCCCAAATATGTCTATCCGTATATATGTGAAAGAATAAGCGGTCCATCGCTTATAAAACATAACTTGCTTTTTTTCCGTATTATTTTTTTTTCCATGGGTGTGTGTACGCGTTTATACATTCGGAGTATCGGAAGCCCTTTTTTCTCACACTACGATTTATATTACACATGTGCACGTATATATAGTAGGCGCGAGAATATAATCGAAATCAATAAAAAAAAAAAATATATATATATATCGTGTATCTATATTTAGAATCAACATTCCCGTCCTCCCCTCTATTTCTCTCGCATTACACTCCTGTAAAGGTCCAGTTCCGTGACGGGCGATGAGGTCTCGAGGGCTCGATCTATCCTATTGCCAGTAGACCGTATATAGATATTCATATTATAGCATATATATTTACAAATGTTGTTCGAAGTTATGTAAGTGTTTGTGTGTGTGTGTGTGTGGTACATAGAGAACATCACGAACGGAAACTGGGAGTAGAAACGCGAGAGAGAGAGAGAGAGAGTAAAAGCTTTTCCAGGAGTTTTAGATAGCCCCCTGACCCCTGGCTATCCTTCAACAGGATCCAACTTCGAGACCTATCCCGCGGGATCTCTTAGCCACAAGATATAGCACTTTCCGTGAGGCAGGTGCACAGGAGCGAGTGTTACAGTAGTTCATCCGATATCTATATATCTGTATATTATATACTGATATAATAGCATATATAAAACAACCATCAACGATCCGGCCACGTTTATTTTAAACATCTCCGACATTTCTCATAGTTTTCTATCTTCTTTTCTTTCATCTACAAGAATAATCAATAAAATTGCATAATTGTATTCTATAGTTCCGTTAAATTTTGTAGTTGAAATAATTATATTTTTTATTGAAACGAAAAAATATAGAAATATTTTGTTTAAACTATACAATTTGTTTATTCCCCCTTTCCCTCCCTGAACTGTACCGTCTACTAAGAACTATCCACCACACCAAAATCTCAACATTCATCTCTCCCAAAAGTATGCATCAGAACAAATAAAAAAAAACGTCCCACAACCAAAATGTATGACTTTTGTGGTATGCGAGCGACATCAATATCGTCATTATTATGGTCCTTCCTCGTCAATGGATGATTTTAAGATAAAAAACATGACGATTCACGTTTTCAAAGCTACAGTCGTACATGTAAAGTCAATGTTGAGAGCGTGGGATATAAATCGTCAAGTGTCAAAGAAGCCTGCTGGTCCTGAATATCGTTTTAGAATAAAAAATCATTTCAGATACGCCATTTTAATTCCCATCTGTATTTTTTTTATCTATAAAAATCGTGCAAAAACCAAACGTTTCTCTATAGTCCCCTTTTTCATATCATTGCTCTTTTATATATTGTCAAGCATTATTCCACCCCTTAACCCTCGCACAAATCGTATATATATATGTGTGTGTGTATATCGCCTTGTCGTTGGAAAATCAAAATAGCCGCGAGAGCTCAGGGCGTTTTAACAATTCCCGGTCGTTTACCTAGTGACTTGCACTCTATTGTTGTATGTAATCTGCGTTCTTTCTCACTCTCCGTTTTTTTCCTCTCTCGCTTCGTTCCTCTATCACCCTCAATTTCGCCAAAACCACCCTTCGCTCGCGAGAAGCTCTCTCTCTCTCTTCCGCCTCCGCTTGCCCCTCGCGACGTCCGTTCTTTTTTTTTTATTTTCCATTCTTCCTTTCTCTTTAAATCCGCACCGATTTCACCCGTCCTGCGTTGAATTTGAATTGAGAAAGGATCCCGTGCGCGGTTTACTCGTGAAACTTGTGAAGTCACCGAACGCTCATATGTTAGCCGTTGGCACGCGCGGATCTCTCTCTCTCTCTCTCTCTCTTTCTCTCGTCTCTCTTACTCACAGATGAGAGAACGAGTACGGAAGGGTGCTAGTGTTAACGTTGATGCTATATATATATATATA
>JABMBV010008281.1:0-10126 GCA_018906735.1 Mesochorus sp. PSUC_FEM 10030011 | reverse complement strand
TATATATATATAAGCAAAGCCTCATCCGGAGAGCAAGATATAGAAAAAGCACGCGCTCGATAATTGCATCCCTGCGATTTGATGCGGCAGCTTTTTCGAGTCTTATTTTTATCGTGTATATATTCCAGTGTAGAATTTCTTAGATCTCTGACAGACTTATAGACGAGACACGCGGCCGTGCTCACTCGGCGAATCCGCGCGAAGCAAGTTAAAATACACATGTGTGTATGTGTACGTGCGCGTATACAAGATCGTATATGAGATCGGCGTGAGATCCTATTAGCTCGTAAAGAAGCTCAGGACGAAGAGGTGGAAAGCTGACGAGATCGGAGTACATGTATATACCCATAGGTATATGCGAAGTGAACCACGGGTGGTTTAAGTCTATACACGTCTACGTGTGTGTGTGTGTGAAAGTGAGACAAGTGCGCGGGTAAAATGGTTCCGAGGAAAAGAAAAGAGACGGACGCGAGGAATAAGAAACGAAGCCGTAAAGCTGCCAACAGTGCGAGACTTGTACCGACTTTATTTCTCGTGCACACGTACACACGCACCTCGAGCATACAATATCCTCTTGGATCGAGAGCGATCCGCGTTTTGAAACGAGCGCGACTTTAAACACAAGCGCGCAGGCAAGAGCGCGGCGGCCTCGAATATGTTCACCGATGTGTGACACCGGCGGCGTATCGAGTCAGTGTTGGTTCATTGTGCCGCATCGACGAACGATAAAAGTGCAGCAAAGATGGTACACGATAATCAGTCTCGCGCGCACTGCCCGAGATCAGCGTCTCTTTTAATGCTGCGAGGCTGTAATTGCTTCAGCGCCCATTACGTATACATTGCCAATGAATCATTCGCCTCTTTATCGCGGTTCTCTTTATATACGTACGGATTATTATTTCCTTTATTTCCTTCTTTGTATACAAATATATAATACAATTAATTTTCACTATGTGAAAGTCTATGGGAAAAAAATGTCTGACGCGCGAATGAATAATGTCGAGGCGCAACAAATCGTTATTCACGTAGTCGCGATATATATATGTAAGCAATTGATGAATTCAATGAGGGCATATTTGCAGTGTATCTTGGTTCGTTAACTCCGTAATATTTTTCGTATTCTTGTCTCTAACCATCAAAGAATTTTGCGGTACGACGTGTCGAAGGGTGAACAAAATTTCATGTTGAATCAAGAGAGTTTAATCGTCCTCAAGACTTTTCTTCATCCTTCTTATCGTTCTTAGCTTCTCGAAACCCCAATGAAAAGTTTAGTCTTTTATAAAGTGAGAGAGAGAGAGAGAGAGAGAGAGAGAGAGAAAAGAAGGAGCTTTTCATCGCGTGAATATCGAAGAATTTGTCACTCGACTAGACTCAAGTCGAGCGCGACAACATCAAAGGAATCTTTAACCCGTCGAGACCTCTCTTATACATCTCGGTATTTTCTTCACCCCTGCAAGAAAACACGGACCATCGAAAGTACCAACAACCCAAGGAGAAGATGCTCTCTCATCACGACCTTCCTCCTCCTCCTCCTCCTCTTTCTCCTCCTCCGTTGTCCTCTTTGCCTTTCAAGCTTCCTCGATCTACGCCCTAACCCTCCTTGACTTTTTCTCCCAAGAACCACCGTATAATAATCATTTATTATCCCATGGTACCTCACCCATATACCTTGTAATGAGTAAGACGATATTATGAAGTTGGAAAATTAGTGCTTTGTTTAAAAATTATCTACCCCCGTGTTTACGAAAGTTCGAGACTATGTTCGGGAAGGAGGACGCGAAGAAACAGGATAGGAAGGAGATAGAGGGAAGATGGTAAACGGCTGGAGAGCCTTATGAACTTTCTTTTCCGATGCTGCTAATGTTCTTGGGAGCTGGCATCGCCCAATGAGCTTTTGCATAGTTTTAAGCGGCAAATTAAGAACCGATATACATTATATATTACACGTAGATATAAGTCGATAAAGGAATGCAATTTTGTACACAAGATGCTGTATTGTATTTTCCAAAGATTTATATCAACTGCGTAGACCTTATCGATATTTTAAAATAAAATTTCACGTGTAAACGAGAAAAAAATTGATCGAATATACCTTTTTTTTCGCAGTCATTCCCACTATATACCACTCAAGCAGCGAAACGGTATATTATTTTTTAGGAAGTTCATCTCTCTTCGAGAAAACGCGCGTGCTACTCGTTTATTCAGAGATATGTATACGGGTGAAGAAAAAAAAAATGGTCGAGTGTGACATTGGCAAACTCCCGTTGTTCGCCATCTGTTCTTAATTCATTCGTCGGTATTTCTGCCTGTATATATAATAATACAGTCGCGCGCTGGGTTATGCGGTTCCGCGGGTTCCTCACATATCTTATATACATTCTGTAGGATAATTCGAAAACGTGAACGAATTTAACCGGAGGATTCGGGCTGGTTTCAACTCACTGCGCGTATATATATATGTATAGGTGCGTGCGTACACATTTAGCCAAAATGAATAGCCGTTCAGGAGAGAAATAGCGGATATACATATACGTGCGTATATGAATATATAGTTGGGAGAAATTTGTATGTGCACACGTGGCGGTAGCGTATCAGCAAATTCTTCGAGCACCTCGATCGCGAGAGTCGCGATTTTGTGTATATCTGCGCGCGTATATATATGCCGTTGCAGGCGTGGCAAGACAACTCGCGCGCGAGCGCGATTCGAAGATTCAAAGCTCGTCGGGAATGTCCCGCTCATTAATAAGAGTGATTCCTCGTGCGGGAATCGCAGCAAAGGAAAGAATGAGAGAGTGAGAGAGAGAGAGAGTGAGGAAGACTCGTGTTTTCTTCTTTTCACCCCATTGCGATCGGATCAACTCGCACGCATTACCCAGATGCTCGTGTATATAGAAATGATTATCGTACATATAAACCGAAGGCTCTCGCACAGCTTTATTATAACAAACCATTTTTTTCCCAAACTTCCCAAGAATTTGTTGCTCGAACGCATTTTTACCGATATTTCAAATGCCTCACGATATCCTACACGATTGGCGGAAACTGCTAAACATTTCGTCCCGTTTCTGGCTCATGTTCTTGTGTATTAAAACCTTCTGACAGTCGGGATTACGCCCATTGGCGTTATGGAATAAAAATAATTTCTTTTTTACCAAATGTATTTTATTTTCGACGTATTTTGACTTACTGAATATTGTTCTGCGTTGTCTACTTCAACCTATGATTCTTCATATTTTACATACAGTTAAAATTTTAAGTAATCAAGGGCTGAAATGGGACAGGAAATACAAATCTCCCCGTATTATAATCTTTTGTATTATCACTAGCTAAATTGACAAAAATAGCCAAATTATCTTCTACTATCGATTTTTAATTGAAATAAGTGCCACAATCTTTCTCAACAACATTCAAAATATTTTAGAAATCTTTTTTTAACGATTTGTAAATTTTAACGTTGTCTTATATACGTCTTATACCACCAGCAGCCAGAATGACATCAGAATTTTGGTAACACATGGAAAATTTCGGGAAACTTAACATTTTTTTAATTGAAAAAAAAATGCCGGCTATCAGCAGGTTAATCATTATTCATTATAGTCTATCGAATAAATCGTTATGTGTATCCTCATTAAATCGTGTTTCTCGCGAACCCTATAATAATTGTGACGCCAAGTATCCTCTAGAACTAGCAGAAGTTGCAAGTCGAGCGGGGACTCGTTGAACCTGGCGTGTGTGGATTGAACAATGCCTCATCCAGTGAAGCCGCTGAATTATCACCCGGCTCAACTTGGGCATAGCACACGCTGAGCTCGAGAATTCAAACTTCACTGCCTCTATATTAACTAACTCGCTACTTATGTTACTATGTGTTACCGAGAGATACGGTTAACCTCACCAGTGACTCGGATGCTCATCGAATTAAGAGCGAGGTGTTCCGTGCGTGCTCTCGACACTGTATTACAATGGCTTGGCAAACCAAGTGCGCTGGAATATATTATTCAAGACTATAAAGAGAACTATATATAAATTTATTATCTATATACATAGATATATACATAAATGAAATGCTATTCATTGGTAACATCACTTGAGAACAGCTGAAACGATTTGCCTGATTTTTTGTTTCAATGTTCGTGATATTCCAAGTAGGATTTTTATGGATAGAAAAAGTGGATAATAAGTTGCCAAAAAAAATTGCAAAATGAAGAACAATTGAAAAAGATTATTTTCTATATGAATTTTTGTATGAATTCAAGACCACGACTCACGATTCTAATGATGAATATTCTGCAATTCATTTGAAAAAAAATCAGGATAATTACAAAGGAAAGTCATAGGAATATCAAGCAAATTGCAAAAATTCTAATTCTTGTATGCAATCTCGATCATAACTGACAAATTAACAAAAAGATGATAACACACTCTACTGAAATAGAATTATATATTATTTTGCATGGATTTATTGCTAATCCCGTATGTGAAATCATTGTATCACTCTTATCACTGTGAGACCAATCCCACTATCGATCCTGACAGTCCCCCAGCGACAAATTGTAAATATATGACAACTTTACAACTAATCTTGCGATTATTGACGTCAATTGATATGACGCGGTAAGATTTTTCAGCGACTTATTCTTTTCACTCCAGTATACCCGATATTTTAGTAAATCTGCCAAAAAAAAAGATATATATACTATATATGATTCGATCAGATCCTGGTCAACTTGGATTTTTTTTGCCCCCACGTGGAAGAGATATACACGACTCTCGACCTTCGATCCAGCGAAAAGATTGGCTATATATGCGTGTTTTTTATATCTCAGGTTTTCGTCTAACGGCCAACAGCAGGTCGCGCTCCGCGCTGTTGTTCGTAAGGTAAAGATGACCGGATAAGAGAGAATTATAAATGGTTCCTCCGCGCTGATGGTTTCCGCGGGACAAATATAGACCACTGTCAACTTTGGTGTAGCGCATATATATATACTAAGATGTATACATGCATAAATTGCATATAGTATGTGTGAGTGTGCATAAAGATGGTGAAGGGCGAGTGTGAAATGCAGAGATTTTGAAACGGGTGAGAGCGCGGAGACCGCGGGACCGCGAGTCCTTAACCGGCAACGCGAGAATGGCACCGGTATGGAAATGCGAATCGGGATCTCAACAGTTCGGTCGAGGTGATTTTTATTATTCTCTTTTCTTCAAAACCCCGCCGTTTTTACGTCGCGATCGAACGCTATGCTCGCGCGGCTCTCCTTGTCCCATATTCACATGTATATTCCTCTCTCTCTCTCTCTCTCTTACCGTATATGTTAATTTTTCACGTACGTGTTACCACGAGGTGTAACTTGTGCTTTTATCTTTAGATCTAACCGATGTAACTTAACGAACGTAGCTGGACCACCTATATAACCATTCGTTTTTCGGGTTTACGCGCATATACGAATACCACATATTTAGATTCGATTAAAGAATCACATATATCGCGGCTCGTCAATATAATGCTGATGTATAGCAAAATCGAATTTTTTGCAAATTTCTTCGTATTTCGTGGCTTGACTCTTCCCCGCACCTTTTATCTTTCATAATAATAATTAGTGAGTTTTACTTGCATACCTATAGGGTGGGTGATATTTCGGTAATGTGGATTTTCCCGTTGAATTATTAACGCCAAAATGGCATTATTTCAACGGCAACAGATGCCAATTTGCCAATTTACTCTATGTAGGAAGTAAGTATACTTTACTTCTTTCCTATTCTATTTTCTTTTCTACTTTTTTCCTATCATTTCCATCTCACTTTTTCCTATTCGTTTCTTACTTTTCGGGTGTCCGCAGTCACTCATCCCTAACCTCGATCTATATCGCATTTGCACTAGGGCTAGGGAAACTGCGGAAAACCTGAGCCGATACAGTCGGCGCTTTCAACAACTCCTGGGCTTTACTGCGAGTAAACTCAAGCGTAGCAATACACCCATTCGTCAGAAAAATCGAGAATTCAATGGTCACCTCCGGTCACCGATCCAAGTACTGGTCAAAGCCAATGCTGCTTAACTTCAGTAACCGCACGCACCGACCGCGCACTCACCATTGTTGATCTTTTAAACTCTCAGGCATCTCTCATACGACCACCGAACTAGATATAATTTTTTTGCTGCGCATATATATAAATATACTATATTATGGGATAAACGTGCCAAAAAATGTGGGTTATTCGTTTGAGGGTTCTATATAGTAACTCCGTTTTCTCGCGGAGCGACGATTTATTTTGTAATATGGGTTTGAGAAATCGGCAAATTCCTCGAGTGTTTCTCGTGCCAGTTCGTCCGTGTTAATATTTATATCTAAGCGTGGTATATATATATGTGCACCAAAACGCGTCATCGACCCGGCTCGCATCAAAAGAGTCACTGCACTCGCGTGGTCGCGGATCGTCATTCGGAGTGACTGCGCGCGTTCAACACCCGTGTGCGTTCGCTGTGCTCCGCTATTACAACTCTCCCGACATATTCAATATATCATTGACTTTTCTGTCAAGAAAGAGAGGAAGAAAGAGAGAGAGAGAGAGAAAGAAAGAGAAGAAAAAAAGAAGGCGCACGCGGTCAACGATTTGAGGAATTCGGCGCCGGGCGCGAAGTGATTAAACGCAGGGTTGTCATCGTTCGTCTGACGGAACGGGGCTCAGGCAAGAGGGAAAGAGACTGCGAGAGAGAGAGAGAGAGCGAAAGACGACGCGATAACATATATTATACACGCTGTGACTCGCTGCGGGTATACGCGACCAATGCGGCGTCTACCGTGTGCTTCGGAGTTAATGACTTATGCGCGAGACGTATAGAACGTGCGCGATTGACTGTCATATTTAAAATGTTGTTGATGATCGCTGCTGGTATAGAACGAAAAAAAAAAAAAAAATTCGTGTCGTTAAATTCCTCCCGCGTAAGAAACGATTATCCGCCAGATATTTGAATGTTGTCCAATTAATGAGCGAGCCATTTTTCAAAAACTACCGTGAAATAAATCGACGATTCAACAGCAACAGGATAAATATACCAGCGATTACGTATTATATTTCTTCGAGTATAATTCAAAAAGTGTCGATTGACAACCGACAAAAAAGCATGTAACCATTCGTCTCGCTATACGTATTATACTTGTTGTTCATATAATGAGACTCCGAAGAAAACACGAGGACTAAAGAGGGTGTCAGTATATACTAGTATGTAGAACGATTCCTGAAACTCTCGTTGGAATTTAATACGATATATCTCTGCTCTCTTTAATGTCCACTCTTCATTGTATAAATTATTATACCGCGGAGGTGACTCGTTCTCCCTCTCTCGCGTAAAAGGTAGCAACTTCACTCTCCCGTGTGTTTCTCGTCATGATAACTTATACTTTCCGTTCGTCTCTTTCGAGTTTCGCCACGAATGAGGATCCGGCTCCCTATATCCGCGCGAGCTCGCGCGCTACGACGTGCTACGTGTGCTGAGAAAAAGTCAAGGATCGAACCATCCGCGAGATCGCAACAGCGTATATAATGTTTTCCATCTTTAACCGGAAAAGACCCCGTTACGTTCGATCGCAGAAGTTTTTTTCGTGGACAAACGATATCGAAACGATATATATACGGACAAACTAACCAGAAATACATTTACATATATAATGTATATTTAAGCGTGTTTGATTATTTTTCTCACGATCTACACACACGATGGATATCCTTTATTAAGAATTACATGTATTCCAACATTGTTAAAAAAAAATTACAGCTGTTACGGCAATTAAGAATTAAACTAATACAGTACCTCCTCGATATAAGAAGCTTTTAAGGTGGTTTGGGGAAGTGAACTTGCGTTACGTGCGTAAGGATCGAAGAATTTTTTTTTCTTTTGCTTTGTTTTATTTTTGTGTTAAAAATAACGGTTTTTCGACACTTGTCAGAATATAAGGAAAGAGAAATTGTTTTTTATATATAAGCAATTTCGATTTTGTAGTCGATTTTTAATTGGAAATTAAAATTTTACATAACATGCGTATATGCACATAAGAATAATATTTAAAGACAATAACGTTCACGAATTCGGAGTCTAAACGTGTGTAATCTGAGAAAATTACTCGATTTCAACGATCAAGAATTCGGGACCACAGTTAAGACGCTCGCGTGCACGAGTAGATTGGGAAAAGCCATAAAAATCGCTCGATCGGAAATGAAGGTAAAATTTGTTGTACCAGGGTTCTTATATCGAGGCAGTACTGTATTACAGATAAAACTATTCGTTTTTTTTTCTTTCTCTTTATCTTTAAAACACTTTGATAAGACAAACACACAAACACACAACTAAATTTGAAACAGAAGCAAATAATGGATACAACGTCCAGGACCAACCAAGATCTTTACCAAAGGGAACACGATGACTTGAGTCGAAGTATATGCTCTTGAGCGAGTGGATGACTCGAATCTCTAGAGGGACCAGCCAAAAACTCGCTCGACTGAAAAACAATGTCTTTCGGAGGCATTTCAGGGAAGTTTATATGAAAAGGCACCGATAGAAGGCTCACTTTGAGATTGAATCTGAATATACGTATACGAGCAGTTCTTACACTTACACATCTCGTTTCGAGAGATTCAGCCACCATACACTTGGAAATTCAGACTCTGTTGAAACAATCCGACGACCTCTGGCTCGTGGCCAGCTCGCCACGGTTTATTATAGTTTTGTTATGACAGCAAGCCGTTACGGTAAATTAATGTCGAAACAAATGTATCTACCCTTTCTCTCGTATACTTCCATTTCTGTATATATGGACGCATATATATATATACGCGCGAGTTTATCCCATACAAATACCCGTTGAATTTACCCGCCTCTAATTGAATCGGTAAACATCGTAAGTTAGGAGATAAGTAGTCGCGTCGGTGTAAATCACTCGGAGGAGACATCGTGTGGCGTGTGTATAAGAGCTTTAACGCGGCGGGGTTTTCTCCATGGAGCCCTCGACAGAATAAAACCCTGGTCTGATCCCGCGAGGATTCCAAAGTTCCTTAGGACGTTTTCAAGTTGTATATGTCTATATTGTCGTTTCGTTTCAAGGGATGTAGACGCGACAAGAAGAAGTCATACAAAGACGAGCGACCGCGTATAGATGATTTTTTGCAGCATTCAACACACGAAGATTATGCCTCCTTTGAGAATTTTTCCGCATTTACCTGCGGGAATCACTTTGAATATTCTTCCCGATCGATCTCAACAGATGCCAAATGAAAAAGAAAAAAAACTTGGACACTATTTACACAACAATTTTTCCAAGCTGTGCACATATAAATTAAAAAAAAAACGAATTTATGGTACTCACGATTATATTTAATTCGTATATAGATTTTTTTCAACAGATCGTAGATGTCTCCTAATTGTAATAAATGGTACGTAAACGCGCAATATTTCACGAGATGATTCGTTTCTGTATATACGCTACGGGTAATACGTCATTGTCGTTTAGTCGCTCGTTTGCAGGATCCACGCGTATCTTTACGGCAGGATCGCTGAGCATATTGCATTCTGGTGCAACGGTTAAGGGCTCGCTTGATAGAGATACACGCACGCATACACGCATATATAGAATGCACGATGGGCCAGCTTTCGAGCGGTTCTCGTCAGAGCAGCAGCAGCAGCAGCAGCAGCAGCAACAGCAGCAGAAAACCAACACACACGATATAACCCAGTTAGAAGGCTCTCTCGCGCATGGCCGATCGCGACTTTCTTCGTTTCTTATGTTACACACATCGTTTGCGAGCACACAAGGGCGGCAGCTGGTCGATGTTGCGACAAATCATACGAGCTTGACAACTACGGATATCCTCACTCACGAGGCTGTCCATTTGGCCATACTATTACACATATTTTCTGTATATATATATAATGATATACATTTGTCATCTTCTTCGATGTGCATATTTATAATTTGAAGCGCATCGTTATTCTTTTTTTTTCAATTATCGATAAAAAAAAGGACAGTGTAAGTATTATTTGAAAAATGAAAATCTAATAAACTAAAAGAGGTTTTGGATAGTTAAAAAAACACTTCGTATTAAAAAACCGAATAATAATGTATTTTTAAGAATT
>JABMBV010008270.1:0-10126 GCA_018906735.1 Mesochorus sp. PSUC_FEM 10030011 | reverse complement strand
TTAATAATTAATTTTAATAGAAAAATGTAAGAAAATTTTTAGGATTTTTTAACTCATTTTAATGTGCCTGAAGAACTTCCAAAATACGTTTCAAACATCAGAATTATGGGAAACAATTACCGTTATCCTGGCGCCAGCGTATCATGCCTGAATGTCTATCAACACCAATGAGCGAACCGCTGAGGGTGGAGAAGAGCAAGAGAGCCTCATCTTTTTCCGGTACGAGGCCGGTGCTACGATTCTGAGAAAAAAAAAACGCATTACAGGCTGACTCTAAAGAGAACGTGCATTTCATTTTTCGTACTACCTCAGGTTCTTGTGCCAGGCCATGGCTCAGGATGGCGAGGATCAAGAAAATCGAGCGGAGCATAACGAAGGACACAATTGTTTTCATATCTTCTGACACTGTACGACCTTGCCGAAATGAGGCTATGTGCGTTCTCGCGAACGTTCTTATGAATTTGAAAAACCATAAGCCCTACGGACATATAGATTTTTCTCTCTTTATCCGGAAATAACGGAGCGAAAAGTTCAAAAATCCTGTAATTTTATCCAATGTCTTTATTGTCATGAAATTCATGACGTTGCGTCATTTTTCTTCAACTCCATATTCGTTTGATTGTTGCTATCGGGACGACAACGACGAATTCACACTTGAATTATAGTTTTTGTAAACTGTTCTTTTTCCAACAGCTTGAACGTAAACATTCGATGAGACACTTGGTACAATTGTTGTTAAGAAAATTGAACCTTGCCCGAGACATTTGTTTTTCTGCTGTTTTTACTTTATTGACGTCCGGGTATTCTTGTTTTTTTTTCCTTTATTTATTTATTTCTCACAAACTACTGTGAAAAACACGGTGACATCAGGTGCGCCAACTTGGTTCCGGCATTTTGTTGGTTCACGTACGAAAGATCCAAAAGATTATTGAAAAGATAGACAACTTCGTGTTATTTCTTGTTGTTTTTGTGGAAACGCTCCCTGTA
Organism: Mesochorus sp. PSUC_FEM 10030011; assembly: GCA_018906735.1. Taxonomy (NCBI): domain Eukaryota; kingdom Metazoa; phylum Arthropoda; class Insecta; order Hymenoptera; family Ichneumonidae; genus Mesochorus; species Mesochorus sp. PSUC_FEM 10030011. Next base: position 9,139 of record JABMBV010008270.1, on the reverse strand, counting down.
GAATTTATTTAGTACTATCATCTGTCAAAAAAATTATAATTCAATAGTAATACGGTAAAAATTCGAACAGATAAAATTTAAATATATCAAAAGGTAATAAAAAGTGAAAAAAACAGATTGGAAAAATGCCTAAAGTCATTTATTTATCGTCAAATAAACAATGAAATGTCAAACTTACAATAAGAATGTTTCAAAAATGGCGCCACATTGAATCTAAGCAACGCCAGCTATTTCCGGTTCTATCTCGGCGTTCTGTCAAAAATCGCCACACGCTTTTCATTGCGGTAAAAAGAAAAAAAGACACTGACGTTGGGAAACCGGATATTCCACCTTTCCTCGTATACGACAACAACGACGACAAACGGCCGTCTAACGTAGTTTTTTTTTATAATACGTGTTATACACCAAAGCGCCTAAAACACAGAGCAGCAGTGAGGAAAAAAAAGGAGCAATTAGACAAGAAAAATCGTCACGGCGCGCTGTCAGGGAATATTTGTCTCAAGGTGGATTCAAGAACAATAGATCGTTAGTAAAATCAGCGTGTAATAACCGGGGCGTGAACCGAAGGAAAAGTAAAATCGTGGTGGGTGCGTCATACAGAGCGTGAACTATACATCGCCAAAAACACGAAATTCGTAAATTTCTATTCGAACATTTTTGGAGGATAAAAAGTTCGATAGGTTTTGAGGTTGTGCGCCACGCAGATACGTAATCGTCGCAAATAACACTCGTGTCGTCGAAAGTAAAGAAAAAAAAAAAAAAAAGAAACGTACACGGAATTGCGCGCGCGCGCGTACGTACCGAAAGCACCAAAAATAAAATAAAAAAAAGTATACAACAGAATTTTAAAAAATTCAGAAATGGGTTTAACGATAAGCAGTTTGTTGTCTCGTTTGTTCGGCAAGAAGCAAATGAGAATTCTCATGGTTGGCCTGGACGCCGCTGGCAAAACTACCATCCTCTACAAGCTCAAGCTCGGCGAGATCGTCACGACGATACCGACGATAGGATTCAACGTCGAGACGGTTGAGTACAAAAACATATGTTTCACTGTCTGGGACGTCGGTGGTCAGGATAAAATACGTCCTCTGTGGAGGCATTACTTCCAAAATACCCAGGGTCTTATTTACGTCGTGGACAGTAACGATCGCGAGAGAATTTCCGAGGCCGAAAGAGAACTGGCGAACATGCTTAAGGAAGACGAACTCAGAGACGCCGTACTTTTGTTATTCGCCAACAAGCAAGATTTGCCAAACGCCATGTCGGCCGCTGAGCTTACAGACAAATTGGGGCTCAACGCTCTCCGAGGACGTCACTGGTATATACAAAGTACTTGCGCCACTCAAGGTCAAGGATTATACGAGGGACTCGATTGGCTTAGTAATGAACTTGCCAAAAAGTGATGAGAGCGAGAGAGAGAAACAGACAGACAGACAGATGACAGAGAGAAAGAGATAATCACGGAGAATTTTATTGCGAGACATCACCAGGGCAGTTATTATCGAGCGATCGGATGGCGCCTCTAGAGACATCTGATTTTGTTTTTCCATCGCACTCGGTATCGTTCTTACTGACGCGCCTCATCCATTCGCTCTTTGGACCTTGAACTTTTGCAAGAAAAGAAGAAACAATCATCCCTGTGGCAACGAGTGATTCGTCACAACGTTACTTCATGTTTTATACAAATGTAAATGATGTCGAAGCGTGTAAATTCGAGGAACTATCGATCCTCCCCCTCAAAACTTCCCCTTTCTCCTTCATCCCATATCTCTCTGATAAACTTGATGAATTTTTCAAAAACAAAAAAAAACAAAAAAAACAATGAAACAATATTACAATGCGCTGTATCACACTCGGACGCGTTTGTACAATAATGTTGATTAACATATATACATATTTCTAAGATTATTAGTTATTTTAGTATGTATTAATGGTTTCAGAATGAGGGATTCTGGTATTAAGAAAAAAAAAAAATCGATCACAACCCCCATACAGATACACACACATACATACACACGTGTTAACTATTGTACGAATTTTCGTCACGGTTTCCTCATTACCCCAATCGTAAATAGAGAATTTTACGATTAAAAAAAAAAATGATCTTTTTTTTTCGTCTTGAATATATGATGTGATTTGTATCTGATGAGAAAAGTTGCTTTCAAACATTGAAATAAAATTGAATAAAAACATTGAAGAATTTTTTACGTTCTCTCGAGTTTTTCTTTTTCTTATTTTCTTTCAATGAAATTTATTGAAAAAAAATTATGTCATAGGATTTTATCATGTTTATCATGGTTATCCACGAGTAAGCATAGATTTTTTTTTCTTTATTGAAACTAAATCTCAACAATTAACCCATATATACTCGTTTTACTTTATTATTGTACAAAACAGTACATCCCGAAGGTACATGCGTATTTTATAACGTATAAACGATTTCTTTTTTTTTGTAAATCTTTACATTTCGCATTATTCTCCGTTTTAATATTATATTAAAGTTCTGTGATCCTGTATAATCCGATTTAGCGGTATAATCTAGAATCAAAACTCCTCCATTGGGGAGTAATTTGATCGGAACAAACAAAAAAAAACGAGTATTTTCGTTATTCACGTTGATATTCATGATTTTTTTTTGTCTCTTCGTAATTAACATGTGAATTGCGTATTTCTCTCTTATACCTATGAATAAAACAGTAATTACGTTTTTCAGCGATGTCGTAACGTCGCGCTCTCAATTATCTATATTTTTACGGATAAAAACAGTTTGATCGACAGAGGGTGCGATATAATTTTGACGCGATAAGCGATATCGAGAAAAAAATAAAACAAAAAAATATCAAATAAAATACGAACACGCTGGCATCAAACCTTCCGGGCGATCCAAGTTTTGGACGGCGTTTGTTGCGAATTCGTATCGCCGAGTGCCGGAAAATGATTATCCATCGAGTGACTCGTCGAGTGAGCTCTTTGGTCGGCGCCGATTTTCAATACTTGTCCACAGATACTACAAGCCTCCAACGATTTAGCTGCCCTATCATTCGTCTCTCTTCTGTGTATAGCAAAAAGTTCTTGTTGCTTTTTAATGTCCGGTAATAGAACGAGTATTTCCGGAAAAATGGCCTCGAAAGTGCTCAGACCCATAGCAGAGCGGCAACGCTTGTAATAATCTTCAGCGCTGCAGTCACCCTGGCGAAACAAACCGCTCAGATAACGAAATTCTTGTATAGGCTCCTGATTGCCGAGAACCTCGGTGACACGTGCCACGAGTTGCATGTTACGCTTTTGAAAATCGAGAGGTGGTAAATAAGCGCAGAGTCTATTTTCGGCGTCGTCGTTATTGGTCGGTAGGATGGTAAAACTTTCGCCTGAACTCGTGATAAACGTTAAGCCTCCATTGTCCCTCTCACGACTCTCGTTCTGGTTGATTTTCACGGCGAAACCCGGTGGTGGTGGAGTCGCTAAACCGGGCGGTGGATTGGTCGTTAATCTTTTATCCGATTTACCATTGCCACCGACGGATTTTCCTAACGATGGAAAATCTTTATTTATACCGTATGAATTATCATTTGCGTTCAAGCTCGCTATTTTGAGCTCCGAACGTTTTCTAAGGCTACCATCGGAGTTATTATTATTATTCTTAGGCTCTTTACTCGTTGTTTCCTTGGCGATTTGAGCATCGGAGGGTGGCTTATTCGTTGGGTCACTAGCTTGTCCTTTTTTCTTGTCCTTCTTCGACTTATCAGCATCTTTTTTCTTGCACGTTTCGTCCTTCTTAACAGCATTCTCCTGCTCGTCTCGCTTTTTGCTCACTATACTCGCCCTTTTTTGTACATTATCATCGGCCTCATCGTTATTATCGACTCGTACGACTCTTTCCTTGTTCGTTTTATCGTTTGAACTCGTTGATTCGTTGCTGCTCGAATTGCTGCCGCTCGACTGTTGTTGGGTCTGCTGCTGTTTTACCTTTTTCTTTTTCTTCTTGGCCTTCCCCTTGGTCGCGTCAGCCATCGTTTTTCCCTCGGTTACGTCGCCGCGGCTCCACGTCGATGACGTCGTGGTTGGTGGTGGCGGAGGAACAACCGTTGATATTTGTTTTTTGGATCGCGAGGGTTTCGACAAACTTGGAAAATCGTTGGACGACGACGGCAGTGGAGGTGGGCATTCGTTGAATGGCGAAGGAGCGACTTTTTTTGTTTTCGGTACAACCGGTGCTTGCTGCTTGACGCAGGTGACTTTTGTCCATTGACCGGTGTTCGAGCTACTAGCTGCTGGAATGGCGTTCCTTCCGAGTGCCGGAAAATCACAATCCATCGAGGAACGCTGCTGATTCGTCGTAGTTGGCCTAACGCGTATATTTGGACCAGATACTCTGGTCGTAACCGTTCCATTGTTCTTGCAGTGATTAACGTGGATCGAGACGTTCGGAGCCGCGCTCTGAGGACGTTGATTCGTCGCGGTGGAATCCGATTTGTTGCTGCTGAAGACGCTTAGATTGAGGGTCTTCGAGCCCGATGGAGCGCAGGCTTCCGGTCCTAAAGCCGGAAAATTTTCATCTGTTATTGCAAGCGTCTGCTGAGCCCTCAAGCTACCCCGAATCGTCAAGTTACCACAGCCTCTCCCGAGATTCGGTATCGCGGGGGAACTCGCGTTACCCAGAGATGGAAATTCCTCGGTACTCAATACGTCCGGTTGCCGGACAGGAGCTGCGATCTCAACGTCGAATGGAATTTGCGTAAAACTATTCGAGTCAGTATTGTCCGCGGACTGATAATCTCTCGATCCTGAACCATATTGTTGCTGCTGCTGGTTGCTGTAATCCCGTGGCCTCCTCGACATCGAACTCAACGGTAACCCGACGTTCGCGCTTCCGCTGCTCGACGAATTTCTCATGCTGTTACCACCAGGTAATCGACGATTATTTCGCACGTCGCCCCGTGGTGCAAGCGTGAATTCCAGTTCCAAGGTACGCGCCTGTTTGGCAGCAGCTTTCCCGAGGTGTTTACCATGGACACAAGCTTTGTGAGCCTTCAGATCGATATCCGTTCGAAACGCACCTGTAAACATTTCCTCCAAGCACGTACCCTCCTCGCACAAATAATGCTCGTTCCTAAAATGTTCACGGAGATCGTTGTACGAATTGTAATAATGATGGAGACCATCCGCGTCACAGAAATGACAATAGAGATGATCGCGTCGTAAATGACGATACAATTCATCGTTGTCCATGTAACGCTGATCGCAGAATTCGCACAATGGATGACCCTTGTGGGACTTGTCATCCGGATCACCTTTTCGACGATGCTGACTCAGATTCGAACGTGTATAGCAACGTCTCTCGTGAGAAAATATCTGTAAAAGCGATGATTTTTAGTTGGCTATTAATGATCAAGTTTCTAGATGAATATAAAAAAAAACCAAAAATTAAATGAAATTACAAGATAAAAATTTTAATTATTGCGAGAAAAATATTACAAAAATTGCCTATTCTCAAACTTGATAAACTTTTCTATTTTTAACAAATCTGAATCTAAATTTGTTGAAAATTTTTAGTTTACGATGTACGAGCGATCAAACTTGAAAAAAAAGAGAATTAGATGACATCATAGGAAAAAACTTTGGATGTTGTAAAAAAAAAATATTACGAAAATTGTCTTTGCTCAAACTCGATACATTTTTTTTTTATTTCTCAACAAATCTGAATAAATCCATCAAAGATTTTTAGTTTTCGAAATATTAACGATCGAGTTTCCAAATGAAAGAAAAACAAAATGAGAATCAATGAAATCATGAAAAAAAAAATGGAATATTGTAAGAAAAATATGATGAAAATTGCCTATTCCCAAACTCGATAATTTTTTTTCAATTCTAACAAATCTGGTAAGCAAAAGTAATTAAATTTTATCTTATAAAATCTGTGAATAATAATGAATAAAAGATATCAGCAAAACAGCGTTTCATTTTCAATTCTAATAAATAAAAAAGAAAATGAGATAAAGCAGAGTCTAAATAAATAAATAAATTAAATAAATTCTTGAGAAAAAATTTTTTTTTTTATCACAGTAGAACAACTAAACTATACCCTGAGATTTTCCACACAAAGGTCACAGTAGTGCAAGTCGTGACGTTTTTTCATGTGATCCTTGAGGCTACCGAAGTGACCGAAGAGCTGTTTATCCTCGCATATGGGACAGGCATGAACCAGGAGCATAGTGAATTTCTCCTGTATATCGAGACTGTCGAAATAGATGTTGTATCTTGTGTCCAAGAGATTGCTTCTCCTCAGGTGACGAAAGGGTTTGATGGATCTAGTGAATACGACTTTGGGTAGGTCCTGACGGCATATGGGGCACTCGTTCTGTTGACACAGGACCCTCATCCTGGTACTGCATTCGTAACACACAGGATGTTCGCACAGCCCGATACTATAGATTTCAACGTCTCGATAGCAAACGACACAGGCATTGTTGTTGTTGCCAGCGGCGCAGCTGGAATCTTTCGAGTCTGACATCTCGATCTGCGATAAAATTGTTACCAAAAAAAAAGAAAAAAAAAAGAAATATTTCAGAGCGAGTGAAAATAGACGAAATAAAAGGGAGAGTCGAGGTCGATAGTTGACCTTGAGAAAAAATGTGAAATTATGAAAAATTAAATGGCTCTTGATTTCGATATCGAGATATCGGTATTTTTTTTCCTTTAATTTGCACATACAAGAGCTACGCACAAAAATAGAATTACCCAAAAAAAAACGTTTGTATATATATATATATGTATGTATACATATATTTATTATATCAACATACGTGGGGGAGAAACAGATGTCAGTGGTTATATTCACGATGATGTGGTTACACGGAAGCGCACGCACACACGAGCGCACACAGCCGTTTTACGAGAAAACACGACGAAAGAGAGAGGTTATCATGCACGGTGGTTTTCAACGTCTTTTTTTTTTCTTTTTTTTTTCTTCTACTTCTCCTAACCCTGTTTTCCGATAGGTCTATCGCGTGAAACAATCACTTGGGAACACTTGGCGCTGAAAATGGGGATTCAATTTATTTTCTTCTTTTTTTTTTTCTTTTATCGTAACGCTTTTACCACTTTTCAAACCAATTCGACGTAGGACACTTTGAACATAAAGAAATCTGTACAGTCTTCTTGCGTAAAGGACACGTTTTTTTGTTCTCTCTCTTTAGTTACTTTTGAAAATACTACACGCATAGGCGAAACCCATTAGGGGTGGGGGTATCTTTTTCGTTGAACTATTATTTCTTTTGCACCACTAGAGGCAGCACTATATACTGACCCCCTCCTGCGCCGAGCAGCATTTTTCGATTGTTTTTCAAAATAAGATAACGAGTTTAAAATTTAAAAAACGCTGACTTGTTTTTTAAAGTTCTTTCCAAAAATACTCCAAAAAGTTGGAGCGCTACTATATGTTTAATAAATACTTTATAGACAAGGGTGTTCCACTCGATTTTTGCAATTGACTTTATTGTAAATGGAAGGTCAAAAAAAAAGATAAGAGGGATGAAGAAAAAATAAAAGAACAGTAAAATATCACCGACGTGGTATTCTCTCTTTTATCTTCTCATGTCAACTGACATTTTCAATAATAAGTTAATTCATTAATAATTAAGTTATTTCAACAATAACTGACAATAAATTTTAACTACACTTAAACAAACAAATTCTTTGAGGGGCGGATCATTTTGTCTATAGTTTTTTTTATCATTACCGTTGTATTTTGCAACACTTTTTTTTACTTCTGAGTAGTCTCTAGTGTCTAGAAGATTAAAGTTATAAGATACTTATGGAAAAAAGTGTATATTTGTTTATTTATAATTAGTTATAAATATAAATCATTTGAACGCCAAAAAATCTTTTTTTTTGTACATATACTTCATGTCTAGTACTATTATATAATTTTTCAAAAATTTCAGCAAGCTAAAAGTTAAAAAAAAATGATCGAATTTTCTAAAAATCAAAACATTCATCATTTTGTGTCCGCCATCTCGAATTCTCCAATTCTGACGTCAGAATGATAATCAGAGATTCCAAAAACCCTTAAGAACACATATACGATTTTGAAAATGTTTCCAATAGAAAAATGTCTCACTCAAAGGATTAATTAGGGGAAAAAGTGGTAAGGTATCATAATTTTGATGAAAAATGCTGCACATGTAAGTGCAATTATTTTCTGCTGATAAACAAAAGGGGCCTCACTTATACGACTTATCTTTTGAAGTCATTCAGTCCTTTCGTTTACTATGATAATCGACGCGTATACATCGAGGACTGAGAGTTGAAAGGGCTCGGTTAAGTAAGTTTTAGCCTGTGATTAGAGTTCCTTTGGACTTCAGGACATTCGTATATATTTATATGCATCAAGTATACATATATGAGATACGTGACGTTTGCCACGATGTTGCGTACCCGCGTTCCCGTTGATATGGCCTAGTACCTATGTATATATATATATATGAAAAATTATAACGCGTGTGGGAGTTGACTCTGGCGTGAGTCAGTTCGTGGTCCAGAAATACAACGCGTCGGGGACGACACAAGCGCCTTTCCTACATTCACAACAAACCCCGAACGTCACTCTTTCACTCTTTCCCTCATCGTCTTCTCTTCGTCTCCGGCGCACACTTTATACATCCTATTTTTGCGGTGTGCGTGTATTACGTCTGGTGCACACAATTATATAGCGAATCATTTGGACCGACGACTTTTCGCGACAAACAAAAAAACGGGAATGTAACGCAAGCAAATCCACGTGGTTCCATATATTCACCTCAAGTCGTCAACAAGCGATTGTTAACTCCTGAGTAATAAAAATATCGTATGAGTAAACGAATCCAAAATAACCAAAATATACTCAATGAGTCTTGAGCATTAGCAACGATGCTAATAAATTATCTGTTCATCATTCATCATTTACGTAACAAAACATTAACAGCTTTTTGTCCTTTGTTGGTTAATTAATTTATTAATTAGACTTTTAGGGGTTTTAGACATGAGAATAACTCATGAAAATTGAATGGATCAAGAAATAATGTTATTTTATTATAATTGTTTTTAATTTTTATTTAAATTGATTAAATTTTCAATTATTTCAAATAGTTCGATGTTTCAA
>JABMBV010008259.1:0-10127 GCA_018906735.1 Mesochorus sp. PSUC_FEM 10030011 | reverse complement strand
TAATACATTTATATTGAAAAAAATGTCAATAAAATTTCATTTTACTAAATAAAAAATTTGACCGTAGAGTTGAATAATATTTACATAAATATTTAATATTAAAACGATAAGTTATTGTAAAATGTTTCCTGTGATTTTTTTCACGAATTTTTTTTACAAATTTTGAAATATTAATACTTTGTTTTACATCTGAATTTTTTGTAAAAATGTACAACGATGCAACGCGCAAAAGTATTTTCATCATCATGCACGGTCCAGTCTCGAAGAAGATTTCTAGACTACTTTTGAGTATCGCTCTTTCGTCCAAATGTACGCGAATATATGCCCTTTACTCGGTAGAACTGGCGGAACGTACATAGCCCAGGGCAACGTGTCTATCTTTTTGCATGCGCTTGATCACCCAACGATGACCCCGGAGCTAAAGCTCATCTTTTTCTTGACTTTTTTTTCGTGAAAAAAAATATACATGTATACTGAAAGTTGAGTAAAAAGTCGACTGTCCGTATCCAAGCGGAAGCATAGCTGTAGAAATTTCAGTAAATGTTTCTACGTATATATACTCTACTCTAAGTAGTCGCAGTTGAAACGAGAAATTCTCAACCGTCAGAGGTCAAAGTTCTCGTGAATTTTTCGTCACGATACCGTCTCGTAAAGCTTTCGAGAAAAGTGTAACGCTCAATTTTTTTGATCGCCATTTTAAATCAACCATTTTGGATTCTTCATTTCGAAAACGAAATTTTTGATTCAATTCCGTTCACAAGTATTTGGGATATGATTTTCCTACTCATAAAATGTTCACGAAATCTTAGGAAATTACTGGATTTTAATTTTTTTTTAGAGGCCATATTGAATCCGCTATTTTGGAAATCTAACAATGCATTTCTAAACATTTTCAAATTTGACAATTATCATTTAGAGTCATAAGCTCTAATTAATAAGATAAAAAAGGGTTAATGATGAAAAATGTACATTTTTCATCATTATTTCAATCAAATAAAAATGTTGATCATTTAAATTATTTAAAGCGAATATTAACGTCAAATATACGTTTCTTTTTAAGTTTTACAACTGACCACATATTTTTTAATTGTATTATACTTAAAAATTTTGAAAAAAAATAATTAACTACATGACTTATTAAATAAATGCATACATTAAAAAATGTGTTATACATTATTTTCAAAAAAGATTGGGATCACTTAAAAAAAAAAGTAAAAAAATAATCTTATATTTTAAACAATTGCCATTTTTATTATTTTCTTATCTCTCTTTTTTTCCTTCTTGGTGTATATAAATCTTGAATCGAACTTTTTATAGTAAATCGAGCTTATGTTTGTGGTGTATACTTGAAAATGTTTTTCGAGCAAAAGCTTGCTCGGCCAAGCGTCGTCTATGTACGACAAGTATCCAGTCGTATTCACGTATGTCTATATATATTTAAGACATCTCTAGCGAACAGCTATGAGGAATACGATACAACGTAAAAGAGGTTCGAGAGAAATGAGAAAAGCACAAAGTTGCAGAGTAAAAATCTCTGAGCTTGCGATTGTTCGCAAGTATCTTGCCAAATAAAAAAGACATACAGAAGATACAAGAGACACATGTATACTATGCACGGTTGTATATCAACTGGCCGTGAGCAAGAAGGTAGTAGCTCACATAATTCAACATGAAAAATCGTCTAAGTCAAGTCCTTTTGCTTGGTAGCTGTCGATACACACAAGATTCGTCTGTGAGTTTAGTTTGTCGAAACTCGCTCACTAAAGGAGACAAAAGAAAAGCAAGATAGAAAGAGGGGCATGATGATAATGGCTCTAGACTTTTCCCAATGGAAAATAGTCGAGAAATACAACGAGAAGAAGAAGAAGAAAAAAAAAAAGCATATTCTGTTGAATCGAAAGAGCGAGAATGGGCGGCACGAAGAATTTTGTGTAAATCCTTGCAAAGTCACGATCTTACCAACTTAATACATGGTCCATATACAATACACGTAATGTAAATATGTATGTGTACACATAGAAGCATCACATAATATATATTATATATAAAGCAGCGAGGGAAGGAACGATAAGAGAAGCTCTCGATGTTGTATTATCTCGGCATAACTTGACGCTGCTCTCGTTCCGTCAACGGATCCATAACAATATCATGTACCTGGTTCATCGTCCTGATACGTTTCATCTATGTTGGTAACGTTCCGTGTACACACATAATAACATGGCGTTCAAATACTTCAGCGTCTCTTAACACGTAGATAGTTTTTTCATTTTGCGAGATACGGGCTACAAAAAGAAAATTAAAAAACTCAAGCCTCGAGTTCGGCGACTCGGGTGCTTGAAAAATCGGATCAAACTTGTTAAACCTGTCCACAATAGATCTTGTACATGTATATATCAAAAGAACGTAGAAAAGGATATTGTGAAGGGGCAAGCAATTCTGTATCGTGTTTGGGGACCGATAATATCAGTCGAGCTCTCTGGTATCACCTAGAAATTTTTCAATTTCCGTTAAATGCGTTTAAGAAAAAAGTATCGAAAAAATGTCTGTCTCCAACCGCGAAACAGAACGTCCACACCCACTATACTCTCCACTTATTCTGTTTGTGTACTTTTCTGCGCCATACATTGCAGGGATTTCGACTTGGCTAAAGTTTTTTTCAAGATTCTTGTAGTTTGACAGTTTCTTAAGTTGAAGTGGGGAAAAACCTGAAGAGGAAAGTCGTGGGAAACTGAAAAACGAATATATGTGATTTTATTTATTTAATCAGCTTACATATATATGGGAATTGTGTGCATTATACAAATGTTTAGAACATCTGTTAATTCTGAATAACGAGTTGGGGTAATTGTCTATAAGTGGGACTTTACTTATTTTTGGGATTAAACTTTTTTTTTACGGTTCTCAAAACTTTTATGCATTTTTTTTCTATAATTTGCCTCTCAAGGGAAAATAATTTTGCCTATACCTTTTTTAATACATTTTCAATTTTTTTGTGAAATAAAAAATAAATTATTGCTATATGCTTCCTGAAATTTACGGATTTCAGTCTTTTTTTTCAATGAATAAATATTTTAAACTTATGAACGTTATTTCCTTATGATATTTTGACCAAAGCAACAATAATACGTTGGGTTTATACTTATCTGGAAGTTCATGTACGTACTACATCAATCAAAATAAAATGTTTCTTAATTAAAAAACACTTCGATTGTTCCTTTCTAGTATTTTTATTATTTCCATTTTTGTTCTTCATAAAATTTAAAATATGTTAATAAGCTGAATAAATGAAAAATTATTGACCAATAGGATTCAATATCTAAATTATAGAGAAATCATAAAAAAACAATTTATTTTCCCAAGAAGGATTATTATGATTCCCCCTCGAACATAATTTTCCCTTATTCTTTCCTAAACTGACTATAAAACAACGGAAATATTCCGAAGTAAAAATTGGTGAGCTGGAAAAAGTGTTGAGGTTACGTTTTGATACGAACAGCATTTCCCGGACCCTTTTTCTTCTACTCTCTTTCTCTGTCCTTTCTTCCCTCTTTCTTTTATACACACACACGCGTCAAATATATATATAGTCCGAGAATCCATACGTGTTTATTTATGAACAAATAATCAGGAATGCAAGGGAACGCGGTGACCGAAAGCACACGCGCTAAAAGTAATTTCTCCGAACAAATAACGCGCGTGAGCGCGTACCAGTACCGAGGGTGGGGTGGTTCGATACACATATACGTGAGCTTTTGAACACGCAAATATATGAGACGCAATGTTTCGGAGGGGAGAAAGCAATGTATATGTGCGCAAAGAACAACACGATATATATGTACACACACATATAACACCATCCAAAATATATAAATGTATGTATATAGAGATATTTACTATCAGTAAACAAAAGGGCTTAGCCCTTGCGATAAAATACACCGAGTTATGTGAGGTTACGACCTTTCGTTTATCGTCATTGTGCACGACCTGTTCCAGACCGAATGGTTCTCACTATTTATAACTCATTTTTCAAAATATTATTCAAAGTAAAAAAAAAAATGCTTTCAACACAAATATTTATTTTTTGCTTATATACCCAAGTCGTTATTTTTTACAAATATTTCTATCACACTGTGTTTACATCATCAATTTTATTGACATTTTAATTATAAATTCTTGCTGAAAAAGATTGCAGAGAAAAGAAATAAATGGCGAAGGCAAACTGCAGAAATTCTCGAGTGAATACATTTAGCACGAACTTTTATTTATGCTACATGAAATAATTTGGTTCCTAATGATAATCGAAGAACTTTATCTGATATATATTGGTGGCATTGATTCTGCATTTCATAACCTTTATTTCTTCATTTTTATTTTTGTTGCACGTACGTAACTTAAAATGTGGATGAATGTTATTGATATTACATAAACTATATTAATATGATATTAAAAAAAAATCTTTTCGTTTATGGCTACAGAGTGTATAATTTAAATTATCAACAGGAAGTTTAAATTTTTTCATAATCAAGTGTTGAATCTATCGGTCTAGTGGTTGAAATAAACTGAAGGTCTGTTAATAAAGTCCTCCATTTGAATTATGATGTTGAGTTCAAAAAGAATCATTGGTAATTCTGTCGAATTGGCTTGGAAATACCCATATCAGGATCTATATTCGACGCATGTAATATCCACGAGAGCGGAAAGTAGGGGTTCAAAGAAATCTATATGTATATCTATAGACATACATGCATACACATATATTATTTATATACAAAATTGTCGAAGACTCATGCTGGTTCCCTTTTACTTTTTTTTTTTCCGAAACCGTTGAAGTCTCTTTCGCTAGTCCCAGAGCATGAATTCGACTTTCTGGTATGCACGAACTGTACACACTCGATTTTCATTCTTACCCTTCCCCACCTATATATATATATAAGTTTCGTTGCGCCTCGGTAAATCAGCCTTATCGAAGAATGTTGTACGTATGTACTACGGACTTTCTAGACACATAGTTTAGAATCGTATACATATAATGGCTTGCGCGCCTATATATTGCATTTATTGCCATTATATAAGTGTGTGTGTATATATGTGTATGTACATATGAATATTTTCGATAAAGGTTTACGATACGTATGTACATATGTAACACACATTCGTGCCGGACACGTATACGTTCGGACCAGGTGAAAATTTATCGTGGCCAGCTTCGGTAACTCCTGGCAGACTTGAAAGCTTGTCTTTTCTCGACGTCTGTTGGAGAAGTGGTCCATATAGTGTGATCTTTCTGTTTTCCGTTCGAGAAACTCTGTGTATATATATAAATGTATACATATATACTGCGAATGCATAATCTTCCCGTTACAGAAGCAAAATATATCTGGCAAACGTTCAAGGCTCACACGGGCCCATGCAAACACGTAGATGAAAGCCCGCACAGAGAGAAGCCAAACCGCGCGTTTATTGGCAACGTGTGAAAGAAGAACCATCGGTATAAAACTCTATAAAACGGTCCTAAATATTCTGAACGGGCCTCGATGAACAATATTTACGGTTATACTATTCGTCGATGATTTGTTTATTGAGTTTGTTTATAAGGGCTGGTCGATGTTAGAAAAACATGATTTTAGGTTCAACAAAAGGCTGAAGACATACAACAAGAAACGGGGATATTATTGGAGTCATTTAAAGACTAATTAATATCAGTAATTTTATCGGATAAATATTCTTTTTTCTTTTGATTCCAACTACTTTTAAATGGACGAAATGAACAAGCAGTGAATTGGTTGTCAGTATTTACATTTTCTATTTCTAAATCATTTTCAACATTGTCATATTGAAAACAATTCATTGTTAAAGAGATTGCAAATACTAGACTTTGTCTAATTGATTGTAAAGAATATCGTAATGTTGGATGGACAATTGAAACTAAACTGAACTAAACTGTAATCCATTTTGGGTTTGTTTGAATCAAAGTACGGGGTCTTTCAGTAATAATTTTATCAGTTTACATCGTTAATTATGTCTCTTTAAAGTTTTCCAATTACGAACCACAGTTCGTTAGTTGAGTGTTCTTCACTCATGTATAAATTTTCTGTGCATGTTGAAAATGTATGCACGTGCTGATTTTCCAGTTGTTTGCGTATTGTGTATTATTATCGGACTGAATTTCGTGTGATCCGTGGAACTTCCACGTGTTTATATTTTATAATGATGATGAACGGTCGAGCGAGTAAAACAATAAACGGAGAAATATATATATAAATGTATGTGTAACACACACACACACAGACGTATATAAGCACGGAGCAATAAAACAGCAATTAACAACGATCGAATCTTTCATAATAATATGCATGTCACGCTCGTGGTCGTTTTCATGATATGTTAAATCCTCTCTCCCCACACTCACACATATCCACAGTCACACTCGAACACACGAGGAGAAAAAGAACCGCAACTCTTCGTGATGTTTGCACTGAAAATTAGTCCGGAGAATTATTTTACACGAGCATCAAAAGAAACGTATACCAGCAGCAAATAGTTGCATGTGAACGGATTTAAAAACTTCATCTTTTAAATCCGTTCAAATAAAAGAAAAACTGAACAATTCAATGCCTAAATTCATGCTATTCACATTTCTGTTGACTAGAAACGGATATAAATTTATTATAGTACATTGGTTAACTTCTACTATTTTTTTTTCGAGTTCAATAGACTTGAAATTCATTTCACGAAGGTTTTTAGAGTGGCTAATAAATTGAGCTCTTAGGTCATAAATTATCAAAACGATAGAAAAATTATATAGTAGCATCTCACGAATGAATGAACAAGCTGCGATGATAGCGCGGAATTAGAGTAAGAATGAGAAGATTGCATGACGTGATATTGACTTGCGTCAGACATTAAAATCATTGTTAAAATTCACAAGTCAGTGCCCTATACTAACCTTTTTTTTCCTAAATACTAAAATTATATGACCGGAAATATTGATAAATTAATTTTAGAATTTTTATCCTATATAAAAGCATAAATAATTACCATAGAAACTTCTAAATTTGCATTTAACGTGAAAAACTTACCTGAAAAAAAATATATATTTTGATCACTTTTTTCAATTAAGTCCTCAATTTGCCCGAAACCTTTTTAAATCTTTCTCTCATGTTTCCATATCATATATGAGAATTTTTAAAATACGAAAAAAAACCCGATAATAATCTCGCAAATGTAGAATATATTATTGAAATGTGAAAATTAATATTTTCTATGTTCCATATTCCAAGAGTTAAATATATTATTCGCGAAATATATCGCTTTTGACCTAAGTACACGTCAGAAGAGTGTGTGTGTGTGTGTGCGTGTGTATATGCGAAAAAGTGAGAAAGCCCTCTGACGGTCGCATTTAGGTATACTTCGTGTGCGTCACATCCACTAACGAGGGGGCGAGCTCATCACAGAGTATGTAGGGAATATCTATAGGTATGAAGTTTTGTTGAAAGCTCAGTGGTTTGAATTTTACTGCATATAATGCGATGAGAGCATATTATATATAGAACTCCAGAAACCAGCTCTCTCGACCGAGACCCCTAATGGGATCCTGAAACGTGGTTTCAACCCGATTATCGCGCACGTATGCGCCCCCTTCCCCTTGCCAGCACTATTCTAGAATTTGCCTGATAATAATTAAGAACTGTTGAAAACAACTTTTGAGCATTCCATCTTTTAGTGCTGATTGTAGGCAATCCATGTTCAAGTCCATATCACAAATAATTACTCGTAGTTACTCCTAATAGAAACTCCATTACTTTACTTTTTATCACATAGAAATATACTAACTAATGAAAAATATACTTTGAAGTTTCTGAAATGTAGAATTTTGCCACATTTAAAACTCGAAGTAAAGATAATATTGTGTGCAATTCAACAAACTTCAAAGTAATATGGGAACCTATAATTTTCCTGAAATAAGTCGATTACTTATATATTGTCTATATATAAACGTTTTATCTCCCTTCCATACGTGGTATTTAAACTGAACAAAAATTTAAAGTTTTTTTTTTTTCTGAATATTGAAGTAGATGTTTTTAATAACGATACAACATTTTAATGGCAGAAAGAAAAACGTTTGGCTTTGAAAAGTGGCTTTTTATTATAATTTAAAAACCGGAAGCCCTGAAATGGTAGGATACGTGTGTGTCATTGTCATGAATCCATAGCTCGTTGCCGGAGTGGCATTCACTTTTTTTTTGCGTGTCTCTACAATAAAATTCAATTTATTATAGCCTCGGATAAATGTTTAATTGTGAGTGAATGATATGACATTGAACGCCTCATGTGTATTATCTATGAAATATAATAAAACCCGCGTCCATCGTGATTTGACAGAGCGTATAATAATGGCACATACACGTATAAGTTGGACAACGAGCGGTCGTACAAAATGCTCTTTCTCTCGTATTCCTGGTTACGCGATTTTTCTCGTTATACTTAATCGGCGCGAACATTTACGGGGTAGGAGAACTGTCAGAGGCAGGATATGCGCGCGCGAGCTTGCTGACCCGTATAGTATAGTGTTCTATGGTATGTGCGGATGCAATGGGTAGAGAGATGCACAGTCGACCGACAATGCGCCCGAGCTATGAGCTCGGTAAAAGAATAATTAACGCGATCGTTCCTCTCGTTTTCTCTGTTTCTCTCGCACTCTCTCTCTCTCTCAATTACGGCCTCGCGGTGTTCTCTAAAATGGATTACGTCGTCGAATTACTAGACACCGTGTACAGTGTACAGGTGTGTATACGCGTGTATGTAATGTACATGTAGAGCACTTGATAACAAAGCCCGGGGAAATTTCTCTGTCTGTCCAGCCGCGTCCACGCGCTGTCTATACGCGTAATAACCATTGTGTATACAACTGCAGCTATAATTTTTTTTATTAGCGTAATAATGCGACTCGTTTCACCGCTGAAACAGTGACGAAAAAAAAAAAACAGGAAAAAAAATATGGCCTTTTTGCTACCGCGCGCGCTTTAAGCTCTGAAGTACATTTAATCCCAGATATGCGCCTGACTGTTGGCCTTCGCTATTCTCTTTTTCAGTACATCGCTAAAATAGTTTATTGTCCCGTCAACACGACACACCAGTTTATTTTTATCTTCATTCTTTGATTATTGCAGGATAACCGAGAGGAGAAATGATAAAAGTATTGGGATATATTAAAAATATTTGTTTCGATATGGAAATGAAACTTGCAATCAAAGGACACGAAAAGATATAGAGAAAAAGTAGATAATGAAAATATATTTTACAGATAAACGCGGGGAAAGAATAAAAGAGAATGAAGTTTGCATTCGGTGAACTCGTATAGGATTTATTATTTAATATAGAATAATTAGCAGTAAAGAATTTTTCTGCTCGAAATAATCGTATTATTCATTCATATTTTAATATATGTTTATGCAATTTATTTGAAACGTTTTGTTTTTTTTATATACATGGGCATTGTACCATTGTTTTTTTTTTCCTCGCGTGCATAACAATCAGAATCCTCGAAATGGAGAGCGAGAGAAACGATAAAATGATAAAGAAGCGGAAACTCGCCGCTCTGAAGATTAGAAAAAAGAAATTCAAAGCTAGACGAAAATGTTATGGAGATCGAACGTAAGAGTGCTGAAAAGTTTTGCGTGTTCTCGTGCCGTTAAGCGAAAGTAAGGAGTGTAATACAAGTAGCGCAGTGCCGTTGCGAGAGCAATTCTCGTGTTTCACTTTCTTTCACATACATTTTCACACGACGGAAAATGGACCTATCGCTCATTATACGCGTAACACACGCGAGCTTTTGTAATTGTAATAAAAATGATAGATTTTTTGGCGTGTACCATTAAGAAAAAAAAAAAAAAAGAAAAAACAAATCAACTGTATAACATTTCAGCTGCTTGAAAAATTACTCATTAATATTATAACAATAATAAAGTATTACTTGAATTCAGCATTAGAATTGTGACACAATTTTCTACATTTCACTGTACAATTTGAAAAAAGAAAATCCAACAAATATCAAGATTCGATGAAACTTTTTCACAACTTCAATTGAACACGAGGATTTCGTCAAAATTTCGTACGTTTCCCTGTAT
>JABMBV010008248.1:0-10127 GCA_018906735.1 Mesochorus sp. PSUC_FEM 10030011 | reverse complement strand
TTGTGTATATATATATATAATATATATGATAATACAATATACTTTGAAAGAACGCGGCTTCGTGCGATCCGTTATGATAGCGCGCGTTCTCGTTCAATCTTGCTTGATGAAATCATCTTTATTAGCCTATAACAAATAACAATGTCGATGACAAACTTTCAACGATCCGTGTTTCTTATTTATCCTATATAATCGTCGATGAACCACAGATCTCATCGTCAGCCCTCGCGCGATCCAAAAAACATCTCCAGCGGCGTTACAGACCATGGAAAAATCATTCGTTATTTGAATTTCTTTTAATATTGAAAAATTGTGCAAGAAAAAGATGATAATAAATGCGAAACTAAAATTACGAATCGTTCTCGAAAAGACAAAATAATCTCGAACGATGGATTTCATCTCTCTCTCTCTCTCTCTCTCTCGTCTCTGACTAGGATTTCTCCTCAGTGAGCTTTTTTTCGTTATCCACTGTGTAACATTATCGTTTCTTCTCTCGTGTTACTCGATACAAGCTTTCAACGCTCTCCTTACATATTCATCTTCTTCTCCTTGTTCGTCCAGGTAAGTATAACGTCTATATACATATGTATAATATGCGAAATATAAATACATAACGTGAAATATATTTACGTCTCGAGTATCGATTACATCGTCTCTCTTTCTCTCTCTCTCTGTCTCTCTTTTTCTCTCTCTCTCTCTCTCTCTCTCTCTCTCTGTATATGAAGTTAGAATGAATTTCGCGTATGTTTTTGAAAGAGGCTAGAAAGATGGTAAGGAGGATAATCGTCGAGTTGTAAGGTGTGTGTGTGTGTGTTTGGCCGCGAATATGCTCTCAATCGTCCCACTCGTCATCGTCGTCGCCGCTGCTACCGCTCGACGAGTCCGGGCTGTCGTTACCCAGAGCTCGCGACCGCTCGGCGAGAGCTCTCGAGAGCGCGCCCGCCAACCCCTGGGGCTCCAACGTCGCCGGACTCGATTTCGTCTTCGTAGCGACGGGTTTCAATTCTATACCACGACGAATCTCTGTCAGCAAATCGTTTCTCGAATCGACGACTGCAGGCTGATCATGATCCGGCTTGCGATCCGACTGCTTGACGCTCTGTCGATTGGAAAAACAAGAGTTTTATACACTTCGAGATTTGATGTCATGGGCCCGAGTGATTTATTGTTTTCTAATTTTCTTAAATTATTATTAGCCTAAAATTTTTGTATTTCCCAAAATTTTTAGTTATTAAAAATTTTTGTAATTTCTAAAACTCTTATCTAAAAGTTTTAATTCTTTCAAATTCTTCAAATTCTGCCACCAGATATCATATTGTTTTATATCAAATCTCAATTAATGAAAACAGTGTGAGAGAAGTTTCCCGGTGGTCGCAGAAAAAGTCACAGATTAACAACAGACTAATAATAATACGATGAAGGATCTTTTCTACCTTGAGAATCGTTCCGCTTCTGATAGACTCCATGAGTTGTGTTCTCGTGTCGATCGTTTGGCCATTGTCGTTGCGAGTCGACGTATGGTGGTGTTGTTCGTCGTCGGCGGATTCCGAAGAGAGAAGAGGTGGTGGCGGCGGTGGCGGTGGCGGGGGAGGCGGTGGAGCGCAGGAGCTACCTCGGGTCGGAGGTGGCGGCGGAGGAGGCGGTGGCGGAAGCTGATGCTGGGAAGAGTTGATTGGGGGTGGAGGGCGGGAGGGAAGAGACCTGGGGAGAGGTGGTGCGGTGTGCGGCGCGCTCGGGGGAACGTTTGTTCGCAGAGGCGGCAAGGGTCGCCCGCTTCTCGGTTGCTGCTGGTTCTGCAACGTTCCTGGGCTGGCGGAGGCGACGGACGTGACTGTTCTGGCAGGTATCGGCGGGGGTGCGTCCAGCTGAACGGTTATGCCGGGGGCGGATTGAGGCACAGACTGAGCTTGAGGCGACTGCCACTCGGGGACGATCTCGTTCTTGACGGCCCTCATGCCGCCGTGCGCCTCGATGAAGTTGTAGATAAATTTCCTGGTCTTCTTATCCCGGAGCTCCTGCTCGGAGACACCGACCTTATTGAAGAATTCCATCAACTGCGTGTCGTCAGAATCGAGCTCGAGGCCCTTGGTGTCCGCGTTCCATCCGAGATGCGCGAGATGCCTGTCGAGGGTGCAAAAAAAAACTACTCTGTATAGGAGGCCCTTCTAGGAGGCGGGGAGTCGAGACGTTACCTGAAATCCGAGGGCTGGCCAATGTCCGCCGTCGTCAATTTTCTCTTGGCGTCCTTCTTGGAGTCCCTCTTCTTGCCGCTCGGTTTGTACATCGAGCCGCTGGACACGCTACGGTTAACGCCGATCCCCGAGGATGGTGAGCCGTTGAGCATGTTCACGTTGGAGACGGCGAGCGGAGCGGAGCCTCCGCCCCCCAGACTTGGACGCGGCAGTGTCACACCACGACTGTCCGTCTCCGTCCGGGAGCTTCGCTCCTGGCGTTTCTGACGATTCGCATTGAGCTTCCCCAGCAGAGCGTTCCTAAAAGAGAAAAAACGGATTTAGAGATCTTTCGGGAGAATGAAAAACCTGAACGGCTACCTCAGCACGATCGCCTCTGTCTCGTCCGCAAAATTAAACGCCGTCATACAATCCTCCCCCTCGAAAGTGTGAAAATAAGTCATGGGAGCGTTGTATTCCATGGAATTGTACACCTCGTGTTCCCAAACCATGGCGTTCCTCTGTAGGCAGTACAATCGCAGGAAAAAACTTCTTCTCGGGTTGTCTCTTATCAGGGTTATCACCCCCGCTGTTTTCTTTATCCATTCTCTGTGCAGGGGCGTCTCCGTCAAGTATAATTGAACGACTCCCGCTGCCAGACACTGTTCAACATTTTTATTACTTTTTACACTCGATATGTATGACAAAAAAAAACTATACTCTTTCTCTTTATCTGTTTACAATCATACAGAAACTAAACTTTTTTTTCATTAATTTTCATTTCAGTGTCTCAATTTATTACAATTAACTTTGCACGATTTTTATTTTATTTTTATTTTTGTTGATAAAATTGTTACCATTTGTATATTATACTATTCATATATTATATGCATTATTTGTTGTTAGTTGATTACTTTTTATTATAATACTTGTAAATATTACAACTGTACAAAAGTAACACCAAGGCAAAATAAATAAATCTAAATTTAAATGACTTACACTTATTCTTTAAATTAAATAAAAACTGATTCTGTACTTTGTTTTTATATATCATTATTTTTTCATCATTTTTATTTAGCTTTATATTTTTTTCTATATACATTTGTATTTTATTTTTGTAAATTTGTCTACAGCATGCAAAGGCTTAAATAAATTCATTAGTTCCTTTATTCGCTAATTCTGACCTGACACCAATTTCCGACAAGTTTGAAAATCTAGTTTTCTCAAGTTAAATTTCGCTTTTATTCCTTACTGCATTTTTCCGTAAATTTCAAAAGCTTTATACGTTTTTTTGACACTATTTCAATAAATCTGTTGTAAATATGCCTGCGGCATGCGAAGGCACAAAAAATTCATTCAACCTCTCACTCCTCGAATCCTCTCACCTGACATCGATTTCCGACGAGTTTGAAAATCGCCTCATTTTCCTCGCGGGTGAGAAGCACGGAGCCTCGGTTTTCCTTGGCCCCGGTGGACTTCATGTTGGTTATACGTCCAGGGAGAGACGAAAATGTTCGATCGCTCCGAGGTTATGTCACAACCCAGTATCAACTTGTATCGATATATTGCAATAAATATGTGTATTTCTCTGCGTCACATTATCTTATCGGAGTCTGTACGACGAAGGTGTCCCTCGTCCGTTGGACGAATCTTATATTCAATAATAACGAATTACCTATCAGTCCCGTTGTTTTTCTTTTTTTTTTTTGTAATTTTCTAGTGATATATTTATTTGGCAAATGAAAGACGAGGATGAGCAAACTCAGTAGCGTAACCTCCGAGAGTCATCGGTTGTCATTGTATGCAGTACGAAAAGAAACGAGTTTTGTTCGTCGGATCTACGACCGCCGCGAGAGCATGACACCACCCACGAAGAATATGATATTCCGAGCCAGGAAACTCGAATGACGGTTGATGACATTTCCGTGCATCCGGTTCACTGGACCTTGTCCGTGTGTGCGTGCGCCTCACACATAACCTCGCCTCGAATCCAAAAATACTCGTTAATACCGCATGACGTTTGGGCGGATGTAGTACGTCGTTGTATTATATTTTCCTTCGTTAATGTGCTCCCTTTCCGCCCCCTTCCCTCCTATTTTTCCCCTTTTTCTTATTCGCGTTTTTACTCGACGACGCCTCGAACAATTGCCGATCTTTCAATTGTCGTCAGTCATCGATGATTCATTGATCGTTGATCCGAGCAACTATCTGAAAAAGCTCCGGATACTTGAGTTGGAATGAGAGAATGAACCGAGCAGGTGGGGAGCAGGAGGGGGGAGGATCAAGATGGAATCGCTGCACCGTCACTGCTGTGACGTCATAGGCCGCGGTTTTTTAGGATTTTCGAAATAAAACTGTCCGCCGCCAAACTTTTTCATTATTTTCTTATTTTTTGTTATTCAAATTTAACCATTTGGTGAATAATTAAACAATAAACAAATCGAAAGAAAATTTTTTATCGAAATATTTGCGATATTGTCGATTCTACATCGACTGACCTCCTTTTGTTTATCGTCTGTCAATAAAGATTTGGTCAGGACAACTTGTCGATTGCTTTTCCTTAGTTACAAATAAAAACTAATTAGCATTCAACGTTTTAATTACAAGGCTAAGACAGCTAACGGCCATCTAACGATTGGTTGAAAAGATAAAATTGGAAAAATTCAGTCCGTCTGACTCGATGACGTAGGTGTCATTGCTCATGTCGAAAAAACTTCGATTTTTTTTTCTCTCTCTCTCGGGACACATATGTTGTCATGATGCCATTCGATCGCCGTATGGTTCCATACTGTTGATGTTTTTTTTTTGTTTGTGGGAGAGAAAAATGCGAGCGATTGATAGTGGATCAGTCCACTCGAGCGGCCATCTTTAGGGTCAAAAAATTCGAAGAGCTATCAGGAGCACACGAGCGGCAAAGAGTTTTGTTCGTACGACACAACACGCACGCACACACACACGTGTATGTTGTGTGTGTTTGTACTGTGATTTTGGGTTTTCTCGCTCGAAATATCGGCGCTCGAGTGGCATCGACATTTCTAGTCAGGAAATTCAAAAAAAGTTGGAGAATAACATTTGCGAGGAAATGTTGTATTTTAATGAGGTTTAATCAATTTAATAAATACATTTCTACATTTTTTTCATAAAAGTAATGCTTCGATTAACTTGAAATTATGCATGCAGAGGTTTTTGAGGTCGCTTGTGGTAAAAAATTAGCAAAATAAAAAATGACGGATCCAAAATGGATGTCAACAATTCAAAAACTCGTCCGCCACGTTGTATTCAAAAAATTTAAGTTCGGATTTATAATAAGCGATCTAAAAAAAGTTTGCAAACCATATTTTCACGGAAAACCGTTGATTTCAAAAATATGTATATGGCAAAGGGTTATGAAATCGCGGTTGTCCCGCTGCTCGACAATCGCGCTCCCGTTCGGCGAGCGACTGTAGCGTAAAGATGGGCGATGCTTATTAATTACTCGATTGTTAGACAATCGATTATTTTCATCCCACAATCGATGCCTTAAAGGTCGATTATTTTTCAATTCGATTAATCGATTATCGATTATTTTTAGGTGAAGTTTTCGATTGTCCTGTTTTACCGATCATCGATAATTAGTCGATAATATAGACTTTTTTAAAAATCGATTGTTTTTCTGAACATCGCCCATCTCTACTGTAGCGATGACAGGATGCGCGGATAGGCGGAAAATCGGCGTTTGCCGGCTGCCGGAGTAGAAATAGCGGGAGGAATTGGACGCAGCCATAGCCAAAAACACGCCAAATTCGCGCGCGCACGTGTCGCAATTTGGGACAAGAAAGGAACGCGTGTTAGCGCGTGTCTCGATTGAGAAAATTCATTTGTCAAAACAACAATCGTAGTTAAAATATCTCGTTCCTATTATTTCTCTCACACGGGACGTGCACGAGCTTCATAAAAATTTTTTGAAACATTAGACGAGCACAATGACGACGAATCCATCGAGAAGATCGGTCTCGTGCGGTCTCGATTTTTGCGCTGCGCCGGATCTCAACAATTGCGTATTATCAGCCGACTCGGCCAAGCAAGTTTACTCATTTTTTGTTTTTTTTTTCCGTTTACAATATCAAGTAAAAAAAATAAAGATCCATGAATTTTTAATTAATTTCTTTTATTTTCAATTTACTCATTTTTTTTATTTTTAATTAACTAATTAATTCATTTTAATTAATTAATCTTTTGCCTCAAATCAGGTATGAGTTCGTATGTGTGCCGTTGGTGCATCCGCTGTTTAAACGCGAATTCATATCTGGCCAGGCCAAGAAGCGAGCCGGCCCGTTTACTCGACCCGACATGATTTTCAGTTGCGCAGGTACACAGATGTAATTTTTTATTTGTTTTATTTGTTTATTCCCACCTGTATGATTTTTACAATTTCCCTCCTGTTTTTCCTCATGCGGCAGCAACTCAGCCTCTTTCCCGTTATCCTTTTTATTATTTTTATTTTTATTGTTTTTTTTTCTTTCATTGTATTATTTAATCCCTTGTATCTCTCTCCTTTACTTTTAAGTCGCTTGTTATTTATCAAGTTTTTTTCACAATCACGAACACTTAAGTGCAAAGATCCTTGACCCTGGTATAGAGTTATCTATCTACCGATCTATTGTATTGGTTATTATAGTTTTTAAGCACCCATACTATGTACAGGTGATATCACCTCTGTACAATATTGATTTAAGTCTCTATGTGGACGTTCTATCTATGTATAACTTAGAAATAAATAAAAATAAAGTATATAAATAGGACATTAATTTCTAGATTGGAATAATTGGGTAATCGGTAAATTGTCGCCGTACATAGAGGTGGACTCGCCGTTTCAGGACGTGAGGTTGAACAGCGAGGGGAGTCTTCGTCAAGAGATAGGTCTGGCGTCGCATCTGCATCTGCCGGCGATAAGTTTCAAGTTGTCGGGAAAGAACAACGCGAACCTGGCGAGGATGATTATGGAGACACTGTCGCAGAGCATGTTTCAGGTATATAGTTTGAGAGGGGGAGAGGGGACGCGACGAGAAGAGAGACTGATGGAGCTACGGCGTAGATTTGGGTTCAAGTGCCGATGGAGGATCCGAACAGGAGGGGGCGCTCCTACAGAGGACTGGACGACATCGAGGAGTGTCCTGGTACCTGGGGATGGTGGAACTCCTTCAGATCGCTGTGCGATTTCGACAAGAAACTCGGTGTCGCCCTGATTATGAGTAGCGACCTTCCCGAGCCTCAGGAAATCGAGAGGTGGCTCGGCGAGCCCGTCAAGAGTCTGATCCTGCCGACGAGCCTCTTCATTACCAACAGGAAAGGATATCCCGTTTTGAGCAAGGCCCACCAGTGCGTGGTGAAGAAGTTCGCTGCCTTTGACATTCAGTTCATATTGACTGGGGCCAATCGCCATCAGAATATGAGTTACTATCATAATTATCTGGATCACCTGTGGAGGGTTGGTATTTATCCAATATAGAATAAAATAAAATTTCCTAAAAAAGTGTATGACCAAAAAAAATCATGAAAAAATCTTAAAAAATTACGAACAAAGGTGGTATCCTTAAAAAAGTTTTTACTTTGGGAAGCACCTTTACGCACCTTGTGTATGTCGTCTCGATTGATGATCTAATAACGATCGTTCACAGGGATGGAATTCGTGCGAATCGTTTCATTATTTCACCAGAGGCTACGAGGACTTTCTCCAGTGTCCTTTGCAGCCTCTCATGGACAACCTTGAGTCCCAAACTTACGAAATCTTCGAGAAGGATCCGGTCAAGTATACCGAGTACCAGAGGGCCATACTGGCAGCGATAAAATCCGTGGCCAGCAGAAAAAATCGAGAGGAACAACCGATGTAAGATCATAGTTAATACGAGCTGGCCGATTAGACCGAATCTTTGATCACGAATCTTGTGTTTCATATCATAATTAGAGCGGTGATGGTCGTCGGTGCCGGCAGAGGTCCACTTGTCACAGCCGCCCTGACGGCGTCCTCGCTGGCCAAAAAATCCGTCAAGATTTACGCCGTCGAGAAGAACCCGAACGCCGTTCTCACGTAAAACTCATCATATATTCAATTTTTTGTTATTTCATATTTATCGTATAAATATAAAATATATATGATACGATTCACAGCCTACAGGCGCTGCAACACGAGATGTGGGGAGACGTCGTCACTGTCGTTTCTTGCGACATGAGGGAATGGGAGGCTCCCGAAAAAGCCGATATTATCGTGTCAGAACTTTTGGGATCTTTCGGCGACAATGAATTGTCGCCTGAATGTCTGGACGGTGCTCAACGTTTCCTCAAAGGTAGAATAAATTTAATGGTCATCGATAGTGTTTGCCAATATTATCTTTTCAGTCTCAAAAATCAAAATTTTTCATTCCCAGAGTTTCTATTTTCGAAATATACTTTAAAAATAACAGAAAAGTAAGATAATCTAATGTCTATCTCTGATTCAGACGACGGTATTGTCATACCGAGTTCCTACACCTCCTACATATCTCCCATACAGTCGTCCAAGCTGTACAACGAGGTGCGACAGTGCCTGGACAAGGACAAAAGTCACATTGCCCACTTTGAGACACCTTACGTCGTTCATCTGCTCAACAAATACGTAATCGCACCACCCCAGTCACTTTTTACGTTCAAGCACCCGAACAAAGGTATACCCATGATTTTTTATTTTCTTCTCATATCTTTGATTCGATATTTCTTTTACTTAATTTTTCGACTTTAATGTTACGATAGAACTAAAATTGCTGTATCATAATGATAATTGAAAGTGGAATGGGCCCTTTGCCTGTGGCTCTGGTCATTCACTCTTTTATATTCTCATCGACGATGTTTTTGCTTTCCAAGACGAGACGAACGACAATTGTAGATACGAAATGAGAAGGTTTAATGTCGAGGAATGCTGTGTATTGCATGGTTTCGCCGGTTACTTCGACACGACGTTGTTCCACGACATTCAATTGAGCATCTTGCCCAGTACTCACAGTCCGGGAATGTTCAGCTGGTTCCCGATATTCTTTCCGATCAAGGTCAGTAGTCCTCGATCCTTATCTCGATCGTTTTCCGGAAGGTCGTGAAAAAAAAATCGTCGTTTGTATTCCAGGAGCCGTTGCACCTGAAAGCCGGTGACAATGTCGTCCTCCATTTCTGGAGGCGATGCAACAAGAAAAAGGTATGGTACGAATGGTGCGTCAGTGAACCCACACCCGGAACGATCCACAATCTCAACGGAAGGTCCTACACGATAGGCCTATGACGACCCTCAGCCTTCTTTTATATTCGTCTCTCCTCATCGAACCATCGAAAATACGAAATAAATACATCATGATATATTCGTTTGCTTATCATCTCCGATGTGAAAGGGGTCAACTGCGATTTCAGCCGCTCCTTTTCGTACTCTCCTTCGTATCACAGATAAAAACGCGAATTGTGCTGCAACGAACTGTATCACGCTTGCGACGATAACTCGCGCGACCTCGCGCTCCGTGACGACTATTATTTAACTCTGCATCGATATTCCAAAATTACCATTTTCCAGATGAATACTCGTTGTCGTTTTCGTTCTGTTGTACTATTGATTTTATTCAAAAGAGTATCGTTGATCCGAGATATTCACGACGTTATTGGTACAGTCGGACTCGCATATTTGTTACTTCATGGGTTTTCAACTTTTCTGTTCATTCTTTCACACAGAACTTCTTCTTTGCTGCCGCCTAATAGCCAATTACCATAGATAAGATAAATATAAATACATTACAAGTTCGAGGTCAACTTTTCGAGGACTGGTATTGTTTCCTTAAAAATCAATATTTTAAAGAATATATTGATTTTTTAATTCTTTTCAACTCAATGTTTTTTTTTTTTCATTTTTCAAAAATAACTGTATTAGTATATTATTTTTTATTAGCAATAATATATTCATTTAAT
>JABMBV010008237.1:0-10130 GCA_018906735.1 Mesochorus sp. PSUC_FEM 10030011 | reverse complement strand
TAATAATAATGTAAAAAACAATAAATAATAATAGTAATAATAATAATGCGGCCTACTCAGACTGACTAAAGAGACGTAACGATATTGGATTGAAAAAATAATGTGAATAATGATGGGGTGGAGAAAATACTAGTAAATCAAATGATAAGATAAAGAGGCGATAAGACATTTATCTCACTTAAAGCCAAATCCCTTAGGCGCCATAACTTTTGCTGCTTCGATAGGTTTGATAAATATATCAAGTGAGCATAAAATAAATAATGGTAATAATAAATATCGGCATCGTATATAAACTGAGAAACCGTTGCAAATTTTTTCTCATTGAAATGCTGCAGGCAAATATGTAAAATAGAAATACTGTAGCATGAAAGAGAAAAAGAGAGAGAGAGAGAGAGAGAATAGCTTGACAACGTGAAAAAGGAATATGGGTATGGGAGAAAGGGATGGACAATGAGAGAAAGAGAAATAACGGACGACAAGTTGAGTTATTATCTTATTACAAAGTCTTGTCAATTGCAGAAATTGGTTCAGAGATTCTCAATAAAGTACACAAATAATTGAAAACCAAATGAAATTAATATAAAGAAAATAACTTTTATTTTTAATTATCTCTCGTAACGTATATAAGCACGAAAGTTATAGATTTGACTCGGTAATTTTTTAAAAATGAATTATGGATAGCCCAATTAATATCAAAAGAAAGTGCACGTGCATAATCGTCGTGCACGTGGATGAATAATAATGAGGATGTAAGAGATAAAATGTTTCATTATACGAAAAGGTGAGGCATGACACGTAGATGCGAAGTGATATACAATTTGTCGCCATTTTCGTGCACACATCGTAAGCACAGTGGAAGCATATAGTGGAAGTAGGAAGAAGCGATATCTATATATACGTGTGTGGAGCGGGTAGCTACCATATGCGGTATATCCTCGCCAGGTCAAAGTGCAATGTCACCGCAGAGTATTCCCCGGTGAATCCGTTCATAATAGACAAGAAGCGACGGGAAGTCGGAGTTTCTCCATGTAATATTCAGAGCGGAAGCTTCGACGAGGAGAGAAAAGGCATCGTAGCGAGATACGTGATGTAAGCATAGAAGAGCAGGAAAACAGAAGAAATCTCGCTCTGCTTAGAGTTAGAAAGAGGTAAAAAATAAAAGAGAGGGCGGGAGGGGGGTGAGGGCAAAGCCGCTGATGGCTTCGGATATGGTTTCGTGACACTCTCTTGATGAAAGAACCCTTGACATTCTATTATTAATGGAAGCACCCGCCAGAAAGAGGAGCGAAACTAGCGAATGGATAGGCATACAAATCGACAGATAGGCGCCTGGGATGCACTCACATATTTGAGCTGACACAGCGCAATTCAAAATTTTCCATTCAACGATATATACGCGCACAACACCTCGTAGTTTATGAATATAATAATGATTTTTTGATAAATTTAACATTTTGAAAGTTTATTAATACATATTAAATAATAATGTTGAAGTTATTATTTGAGATCGAAACTTGGACTGTCCTTCTGAACATCCAATCTGCCCGGTCCGGAAATAACCACGGTTGCTCAGCTCGTTTTCTAGATATAGTCGATAAACTGTTGGAATTATACACGTGGGACCCATCTAACATGTAGGAAGTTTCCAAAGAGCTCATTGAACGTAACCGAGTAAGAATATGGGGTACTACTATATATACATATATGTGATAAAAGTTGAGAACTTTATACGAGCCATCCGAAAAGTAATAATCTGATATTAAGTCGTATTAGAGCGGAGGCTAAATCTTCTACTTTGCCTCTGTTCGGTTAATGACGGCTCGGAGATGAGATCTCATCCTCTCATTGACATACAAAGTTCAGAGGAAGAAATGAACTTGGCCATAATCGATAGTCCATAGTTTGAAAAAATAGGCACAAAATTGAAAAAAAAAAAAAAATAGAAACTGATGATGGATCAGGTGGCGTTTTGAATGTTGATCGATTACCAAGTGAAGGTATCACTAGACAGAAAGTTCGTGCCCCCGATCGGGAAAAATAACTACAGTGATTTTGGCCCATCCATTCATTTTTGGGATAATGGAACAAAAAAAGCATTCATTTTTTTGCTTCGTGACACACATTGATGTATGTGTAAATGCTCTCGTCAATATTCGTTTTTAATTAGAAATTTCCCGATAGAATCCATGAGCTTGGAAAAAAAGTTGAATATATATTTTTGTTTTAACTTTTTGAAGGTAATAATCAAAAATTACGTATTATTCGACCGTAATAAACGTACATTGTTGTAACAGCTGGTAAACGAAACGTATAGATTTACGTGACAGCATAACGAACGGATATATGAGAAGATTGTCACGGAAATTTACAATCAATCCCGCAAAAGGGTGAGTAGTGGTTGGGGTATTTTATATCGTGAGCGAGGCTTATTCAGAAGCGAACTGAATGCGACCAGCACATCCGTCGTTCCGGTACGATTTACGGTTACGACACGGAGAGGACGAGATAAAGAGAGAAAATGAGAGAAAAGAGCGGGGGGGGGAGGAGGAGGAGGAGACGGGCAGAATAGCAGGAAGGGGAGGAGAGAGACCGAGCTTTCCTTTGCCTGCAGTTGAGGGATGGAAACTAATCCGACGTCAGCATGTTGAAAGGCTCGCTACGTAGTTGTACATGCAGTATATATACACATATATCCAGATGCATTCACACATATTCGATATAATATATACACTGCGTGGGCTCGATCTCGCTCTTGCTAACTTAGCCCCTCTTTCCTTCTCCCCCGAGTCTCTTTTTCGGTTTCATCCCTTTTTCTCCGTTTATATCGGCCGATTCCGGCTGCTCAATTGAATTCCATCAGTTCGACTTCTCTTTCTCATCCGCTCTATATAGATCGACTAAATGTGATTAAAAGAGAAATAAAAAGAATACCATGATTTTTTTAAAATAATTAATTCACGAATAATGGATAAGGTATCGACAATACTAATTGATCTTCTTTAAAGAAATTCACTTCGTTGAGCATGAAGATTTTACGTTGATATATTTTCTAAATTTGAAAAAATGATGCTTTAAAACATATATGCGTCAATTGGAAATATATATTTATTATTTTTCTAAGTAATACAATATTTTTGTTTCAACGATTTACTCCAATTATGGTAAACAAAAATATTTGATATTGTTTATAGTCAGGTTATTTCGATATTCAGGATATTATACTTAAATTAAAATAATTGGAATCTTTACCTCTTAAATTTGGGTGTAATTTTAAAGGCAACGTGATAAATGATTGTCTCTGAAACCGAGTTAATTATTTTTAGAAGCTCATTCATAGCTCTAAGACGAGCTTGATTGTCTGACTAAAAATAATGTTTGAATATAATCTTGAGTAATTCTTATATCTATACTATATTGAAGTTTAAAATCTATTCAGTGTCATATAAACTTGTCTCGCACGTGTTACCGCAACGTAATTTGTTAGTTGTTTTGTACTGATAATCCATATATATATATATATATACCTTTTTTATAACAGGGGTGGTGTTATGACCAACGAGAAAATAGGTAATTGGTTAATGTACAGACGATAGATAAAAAAAAAGTGAAGGTCGATCGCCCATCACTTGATCGTTATATTGAATAAATCGAACTGTTATTCTGGTATTTTATCGTGTCAACGTTTTTTCTTGCACTTTCCTATGTATACATCGGGGCCATTTTGACGTAGTGAGTTGAAGGATTTTTCCGGCCCGAAATAGTATGACCGATGAATTTAAATTTAATGAAAAATACATTGATCTATACTTAAACATTTTTAATTTTATATAAGAACGAAAAATTCTTGAACTAAAAAAATCTCGTATTTATATACATCTTAGAAATTTTATAAACATACACTGTAAAAATTCGATAAAAAGAAATACAAATTATTGTTGTTTCAAAAGGAATATATTATTAGAATAATAATTTGCATTCATGTTTGTGGGGATAGACGTTTTAATTACATTTTGTAAAATGTATATCTATTCCAATAATCCGGATTGCACACTTGGTATATGTACATAGTAATGGAATTTCTGAGGAAAAGCTCTGAGGCCGCTCGAGCCGAATATACACACATAAATGCTCATGCAAATTTAGTATTTTTCTACGGTAGTATAAAGGAGGAATAATTCAATATTTAACAATTATTACATTTGGTTGGTATATTTTAGCGAGTGAATTAGTTTTTCTTCACAATGTAAATATTAAATGTCTATATTTTGAGATTCAATTATATCCGCCGACGGCAATCGATACTGCTTTTCATTCTAGGTTGAATTTTCTCAGTTAGTGAAATTAAAAATCGAAACGCGATTGAATTCAGGTATACCTCCGAAATGTGTATGTATATATATTGCTACATAATATACGATATACAGGTTGGTTAAAAAAGTATTCTGATTATTTAGCGTTGAGACGATGTTATAAGCATAACTTACCATTTTAGAGTTGAAAAAAATGTCAATATATGATGGATATCAGTGAGAGCAGTAAATTAACAACTATTCCAATAAATAATGTGCTCGATTCATTAAACAATATTTATTGTCATTCAGTTAATAACAAAGTTTAATTAATAAAAATTAAAAACTTAAAAAATTTATTATCCCCTTTTAAAAAGTTTATGAGTATAACGGGGAAAGTTAGTGACTAATATGGGGTCATTGCCTTCATTTTATTCACCAAAAAGTTCAGATGTTTCGAAATTTGAAAAGTTATAATTTAAAACAGATATATAATCAAACATTTTTTGAACTGTATAGCTTCGTTTGTTTTCATGAAATAATTTTCTCGGACTAATTAATGTTAAATAAACTATAAATGATGTAAATAAATAAACATTGAAGGATCATATTTAAAAGTTTTTAAGCTGAAAGTTCTCCCAGTATACGACAAATTTTGATTTGTCCTGTAAATATAAAGAAACAAGTGGGCGCAAGCGTACATATGATCAAGAATTCTACGGTCAGAATATAGTTTTGTAATTCTTGGCGTGGTTAACATATCCGAAGATAATCTCTACGACGAGAGCGACGACGCGGCGACAATAGTTTCACGAAACCCTTTTGCGTGCGCAATTGTAACTTAACGGAGTTACCAAAGATTGGAAGCGTGCGATAGAGAATAGAGATAGAGAATATTGAGACAGTCTATCGATAATTAAGGGAGATTAGGTCAGGGGGGAGGTACTCAGCAATGAGAATCATCGTGACGGAAGATATTCACAAGTCGGATTGGAAAAACGGATGTTGACTGCTGGAAAAAATTCGAGCTTGAAAATTCTTTAAGGATAACTAGATGCCTCTATAAATTTTATCTTGAATCTTGATATGGGTATATCTCGGAAGACACGATGATTTGAGTGATCCATATTTCACAGTAAGGTCCCCGAGGAAAGAAGAAAGCGAAACGCCAGAAAGTGAAAAATATACGCTCAGACACCCGCAATTCTTCGACTAGCGAGAGCTATTAGCCGTTCAATGCCTTTGCACCATTTACTGAGACTTTTCAAGCTTTACATCGTTTCGACAATGCCAGGATTCGCGTCACTTCGCCCTATACGTTCTCATTGATAGCGCCCTCGGGTGCCCCCAGGGAATTCGACTTTGATCTCTTCTCGGTATAGGAAAATGGAAAAGGAAGCTTTTTCCAAGACGGGTAAAAAGAAGAAAGCTCTATACCTTACGAACGAACGATACAGAGAACGAAAGAGAGTGAGAAAGTGAAAAAATTTACAGCGACGGAAAATAGAAGATAAAGTCTTATTCGCGCGAAAATGTGGATATCATGCAGTAAGAGCCAAAATGAAAAAAAAAAAAGATAAATGCGGAGTCTGCTGTTGGGATGAAAGAAAGGATAAAGTGCTT
This sequence comes from Mesochorus sp. PSUC_FEM 10030011, assembly GCA_018906735.1. NCBI lineage: Eukaryota > Metazoa > Arthropoda > Insecta > Hymenoptera > Ichneumonidae > Mesochorus > Mesochorus sp. PSUC_FEM 10030011. Next base: position 4,218 of record JABMBV010008237.1, on the reverse strand, counting down.
GCCAAGCCCTTTAAATTTGAAGAAAAATCTACCAACGGATAAGTTTCTTTTGAGAAATATTTCGTGTTACACGTGCGAGATTTTTTTAGCGTCCTTTGGGTAAAGGATTATTGAATCCTTTCTTAGTATCTTCAAAAAAATTCGAAGAATTCAAATCAGAAAATACCCAAGTATCATCATTGAATTGAATATTAGACTAGCAATTAATTTGATTGCTTGACTTTGAAAAGGAAATATAATTTGTAAATTTACAGAAAGAAATTCAATACACTTTCATTATTAATTGAATACTGAAGTTTCCTGAGGATCTAAAAGTTCGTGATATTATAATGTGATGTGGCTTTCTCGGAAAACTTAACATACATAAAATGGCGGACTGTAGCTATGCGCCTATCAAATATTCAACCTCCAATTCCCGTGAGGGCCTTCCGAGCAGTCAAGCACGTGAATCCCTTTCGAAATTGTAAACAGAGTAAACGCGCGAGGCAAATAGACAGGTCCATGGGGAGGGCAATTCCTTTAATTGTTAATTCGTACTCCAAATAATTATACAATAACTTAGCACCGCAAGGATAGGGCCTACGAAACAAACAAAAGGGAAGAATCTCAATAAAGTATCTGAATATTTTGCCCAACTTTAATTTACAAGTACTACTACACTGAGGTAACATATTTTTCCAAGAAAAAAGCTTATTTTTATAGTTGAAAAGAAAACACTTTTTTGGCAAAAAAGTTTTTTTTTTGTTTAAATTAAAAACAAAATAACATTTTTTTAAAAGAAAAAACTTATTGACTCAGGATAAAAATATTTTGGCATTTAATGTGCTTTTGTTTAAAAAAAGATTACAATATTTTTTGTAGCGATAATGACCTGGTGTTACTCGGTGCTCATTATAATACTGGAATAATTTGTAGAGGAATTTACTAGAAATTTCATCGACTTTGTTTTCTCTTTTTATATAAAATGTATATTGCACGACTTGATTGATTATTCAGGACCCATTTTCTTTTTCACTTTCACCAAGTTATATTTTTATAAAAACAGTGTATGCATATATTTTATGCATATTTGAACATACATTGAATGAAGAGCAATAAAAATAACGCACATTGTGTATAAATATTCATGAAAGTTACGGCATTTTGGTTCTAGCCACATGGAACGTATATACGTGACATTATATAGAGCAGCACGTTGCGACGGTTCGGCTGCTGGAAACATGGTAAGGGCGGAACTTCACGGCCGTTGGCACTAAAAGGGGTTAATTGCGAATCCGTATCGCGTAGCGAACGGGCTAACGCGGTTTCCCAACCTGCGGTTTAATTACGCACCCCGCACATCCGGATAAACGTCGTGGTTCCCTTGAGGCCTCGAGATAAAACCTCGGGAATGCCCCGAGAGGTTATTTTGGCCTCTATTCCATTCCGCTATTCCTCGCCTCACTCCCTCCTCCCCGTGGCATCCGACACCCTTCCAGAATTTCCGTGAATTGTTTACGAGTCTTGTCGTTGCATTTTCCTTTTTGAGAATCATTCGTTGGTCGATGCGCGGAAAACTCGTTGTCAGCCTCGCCTTCTTCTCGCTCGAATATTTTCGAGGTAAAAAAAATCATTTTCATGCTAATGAACACGCAATTATCAATTCAATTAAAATACTTTATTTTTTAATTGCAGAATGAAAAACAAGTTTTCAATGAAAACTCACGAACATTCTTCAACATTTTCGCATCAACATTTTTTTCCCACCTACTTATTCATTATTTTTTTTATCGTTACGAAGGCTCGTTAACAAATGGTATAATTAATTAAATATACATACACTATGGCACAACGAAAATAAAATACGGTGGAAAAAATATATCTATAATTCTTTTTAGAAAATAGTATAGTTATAGCGAAGACGAGTGCTCGTTAATTCTGTTGGTGGTGTGGTTCCGGAATCTTCGATGTAAAGGTAAACGTCATATACTTTTGCTGTTATATATAGAAGAACAAGCCCAGACGAGAACCGAGAAAAGTCTGTGCTCTCCTGTCTTGATTTTCCTCTATATATACGTATATATATATATATAACACATAATATACTATATATGAGGAAGACAACTTGAGCCCGCAGACGAGAAACTCGTTGATTCCCTCGTGGCCGCAGCAGCACGAGCAGCCGAAGCCGAGTTTCATTAAGTTATTTCAATATTGACCGCGGCTCGCCAACCCCCATTAAAACCAAACCAGCCTCCATCGTACGAGTCGTGACGTTTAGCGTTAAAAAGAAGAAAAAAAAATTGCGAGAGACCTCATTTCCCTCGGGATTCTCGTAATATAATTTCCTTGAATAAAAAAGTCATATCGCCTCATGGATTTTTTTTTGTTAAACCTAACGAAAATTTTATAAATCACCATCGAGTTAGAGTTTAACGGCTGTAAAAGCCCTAAAGTGTTTGAAAAACCGTCCATTGGTGTCAGGTTATACCTCTGTGATATTGTGTACCTTATTTTCATGTATATTCGACCTGTTTGACCAAACGCTGACTCTTTCTACTTACACAAGTTCATATGCCTCGAGTGTGGACTCTCGAGCTTCCACATTTTACATGTTTCCATGCACGATTTGAATTTCTGCACGACTGGCCGTGAGTATTTGCTACCCAAAAGACTCAGTCAACATCGTGCAAAACACCTGGTTTCCCCAGCCCCATTGACTCCCCTGAGCGACCTCTTATGACGAGAAAACTTTGAGATGTGATGCGCAAACATTTCGAACATGACACTATCGCGAAAGCTCTCCGCGACACGATTCCACCGATAAGGATTTTCTCCCCCTTTCCACTCCCTTTCTCATGCTCTTCCCTCTATGCTATAAATATATGTATCAACCTCCATGATATATATTTCATCTCTGAGCTCCCTGACCCCAATACCTTCGCATTTTCTCGTCTTCGATCTTCGCCAATGCAAAATTCAAACATTCAAATATCTTGGAGTAAGATCCTGAGTATGTAACATCGTGAGTCGTAATCTGCACGACAAAATTTTAGATTCGTACCTAAAAATATAGTATGGATGGAGCTTGCAAAAAATATAATTTAATGGAAATGTAATATTTGAAGACGAAGATGCCAAATATAGTCAGTCTCTCTTCAAGATAATACGATTTTTATTATCCTCTACTCTTTTGATATGACTTTTATCGTATATCGATTGCTTAATCATACGATAAAATTATATTCTCCACTACCGTCGGAGAATTTTGAGAATATTACTGTTTTTTAACTTAGTTTTATCTTTAGAAAAACAAAGTGATTCCTGCTTTTAAATTTATTTTTCTTATCGTAATTCTTTTTTTCTTGATTTGCACGCATTTTACGAAATATAGTATATATTGGTTACAATTCAATGAATCAATAAATAAAGCACACCAACGTGAAAAGCTCTGTGAGAATATTTGATGATCCACGCACAAAATCGATAAATCGATTTTTGAAAGTCCTCAATCGACCATTGTATCAACTGTGAATCGTGGTGGTTCAAGCGTTTCGTTATACGCTTTTGTGGTGTACTGATTGCACTCACGAATATCTCTCTGATATATATACGGTTTACGCGAGGCATTCTGGTTCCGGCTTTATCTGACCCTCACCCTCTGGTATTTCGTTCACGATTTTTATATAGCCCATTGATCCAGCTTTTCAAAATTATTGGTCAAAATGCGCAAATTGTTAAAGTAGATTTTTTTTATCTTTTTAAAGCTTATATTTTCCCTTTCACGTTTGGTCGATTTCAATAAAATTTTGTTAAAATCATTTTTCGAAGTCGTCAATTAAAAATTGTAATTCAGCTTTTTGAAATGTTTTTGAAAGAATTTTTGCATTTTTTATTTAATATTTCAAATTGAATAATTTTTTAATTGAAATAATTTTCAATACGAATTTTTTCTTGGGCAATTTCAAAAAAGTCTAAAACATTTGTTTTGCATAGTCACAGTTACATATATCGAGTAAAATCATAAGTGATTTTGAACATTGATTATTTATAACTTATAACAAACTATAACAAATGTGTTATTAAAAATAAGAGTACATAGATACATTTTGTACGTACATTAATGCATTTAGGCTGTAAAAACGGTAAGACGAAAACTGAAATCGTCGCAAGTGTAAAAGGTTTAAAATGAATAATTTTCCGTGCTAGTTTTGTTGGGGCTTCAACATATTTTATTAA
>JABMBV010008226.1:0-10131 GCA_018906735.1 Mesochorus sp. PSUC_FEM 10030011 | reverse complement strand
TTTTTTTTCAGTTAAAAGGTTGAAAATTTTCATCTGACGCGTTTGAGTTTAACAGGTGAATTTAATAAAGAGTAGTATCATGCGTGGCTTTCGCTAATGCCTCTGGTCTACGATCTACATTTTTCGTAATACCCGCGATAGTGTATTGTAACATCTGTGCACCGTGTCATTTCATACAATTAAAAAATGGAATCGGACGATGTGGACACACATGGTACGAGTATATTACCAGAATTCGTAAAAAAAAAAAAAAAACTAGGTATAGAGCCACAATTTCGCTGCTAATAATTGTTTCCAGGCAATTGGGTAAGTTTAATAATAATGGCAAGTCAAAAAAAAAATATATTACGATGAAATTCCACTTGTTTTATATACTTTGCTAGCAGACAACGAAATGCACAATGATTCTACCCGACAAACACAGTTTCAGTATAATTACGAACATTTTCTGTAACTAATATTATTTTGGATATGATATTTATGCCGTAAACTCCGTAAATAACGCAGAATTTACGGATTAGTTCTCAAATAGTTTTCGCATTTATAGTCCATTCGAAGTCATCTTTTTGAATAAGTCGAAAGCAATATTCGTGGAAAATACTGAGCACATGAATGAAATTACTTTGAAATGCGACATATTTATGTAATGTAGAAGGAACATCATATAGAAAGAGCTGGATTACATAGAACTTTTATTATTAAGTCATGTTAAAAGGATATAACAAGAAAACATGTAATGATATCTGTTACAAACAATTTATGAAACTTTAATTGTAATTATGTTGTACATTTTTTGTGCCAATTTATTAGAAATTCATTTTCAACTTCATCTCAGCTGGGTATTATTATTACTTTTTTAGGTTTACTTGATTAACTCTTTTAGGGAGCACATTTTTTTTAGAAAAACCAATTATCAAGATCAAAGAGATTCATAAGGGTTTTGAGATCGCCGATTATGATAGTTTTATTTTTTATGATTTTTATGATTCTTTTTATTCAAATAAAGCATTTTTTAAACCAATGTGTCAAAAAATTTGAAAAAAATATATATATATTGAGTACAGACTATATGTAAGTGAACATTTTCAAAGTTTTAGTTTCATCAGTTTACCTATAGCTGCTTGTTTTTTTTCTAAAAACAATCGAATTTTTTTGCAATTGATTGTTCATAATAATGAAAAAAAAAACAAATCGCCTATCGAAGAGTTCAACATATTTACTGGTAGACTTATCATTATTTACCGTATTAACTTGTATTTAAAGGTTTAATATAAACTGTATAATATATGATCACGAGATATCTCATTGTAGTACATGTCCTCGTGCATTCCAATCGTAAAAGCAATTAAGGTCTTGTTAATATATGAGTAAATGAGCACAGGCTACCGTACAACAGCGCATAGCCTCAGGCATGTACGGGTATATACGTAAAGATAATAGGGGCACGATTGTTCATATACGTATGTGTAACAATAGCTTGTAGAAACCTGGATAGGTTGGTCAGAATCATACGTGAATGGTCAGACGTCGACGTATTGTGACTATATGGATTTACCGTAACTTGAGTAAAGATTGACTAATTGACCATCGAGCGACGAATAGAACATATCATCTCATGAACGACCGTCGACGAGAAACCCTTGTTGGCTATGTATTTGATTACAGTCAAATATACGGTCAATTGCCCCGAAGACATATATTACGAATTTCAGACAAGTTCTAAATCAACGGCTCATCATCAAATGAACGGTAATTTGGAACACTATTTTATTTTAGGTTTACAACATTTTTTATTTGTGAGATGCTAAAAAATTAAGGTAATATCGATTTATATTGGAACCATATTATATTACTATAGTCTATCTTCAAGGTATAAAAAAAACATTTAGTGTTAAACGCAAAAAGATAGAATTTATTTTTCAAAAGACAGAAAATTAGGTAATTTGGAACATTTTCTCTTTTTTTATTTTTGATAAGCTATATTACCTTATAGTTCAATGATTTCGAAGTTAATTTTGAATATATCAAAGAAAAATGAATTAGAATTAATTAGAAGAAATTAGTGAGACAGAACAATATTTAGAAAATTATAGCTATTTACAATGACTACGAGATTTTAGCTGTGTCAGTTTAGTTACAAACGTATGACCACTGAATTAATACAAAGTGTCTCCAAGTGTAGAAATTAAAAAAAATTGCAGATAATGATAAAAAAATTAGTATGGAGTGTTTTATAGTAAAATAGTCCGATACATAAGGAAGGTGACGGATGGAGCTGCAAAAATATCTGAAAGTGACAAAAACATGAAAAACACGAAGTTGACCGATGACAAACGATGAAAATTTCCATTTTCCTTTCTCCCAACTTTCTTATCCGTTTGCAAATATTTAATTTAACTTTGAAATAGCATTCATTGTGCCGGAGTGAAGCTTGGGATGGGACAAGGACGATGACGCTGGACTGCTAACTAATTTTAGCGAGTAACTTTCGAGTTTTCCCCTACTACTTTTAATACTCTTATAAATTTATTTTATACATCAGAGAATCTAACATCAAGATATTAAGACAAATAAAATAATACTCATGAGAGCAGAATAATATTTGCTCAAAAATTTTGTTATTAAAAGAAAAAAAAAAGTAGAGAAGAGAAAAATTGTCGGTTTAGTTAAAAATAGTTCAAATATTTTACTATAGACACTACTATAGACTAATTAAATAAGTGTGTAATCCTGCTATAGATAAAATAGGAAAAAAAAGATCGAATACTCTTGGCAAATTATTAATTATGGAGAGTTCTTTTTTAAAAATAATAACATAGTAATAAGTAATAAGTAATAAGTAATAAATAACTTTTTAATAATATCGATGAAAGTATTCAAAAGGTATGAAGAATAAATTGTAGGTGGCTGGGATAAAAAATTAAAAATCATTTATATAGAAGACACGGAAATAAGAGAATAATAAATATGCGGATATGAGAACATTTCCGGGGCAGGATTATTCATATCCGATCAGTAGTTCTAGATAGGATTTGGGTTGGTGGCAATACTTCTTTGATCAATGGAAAAGAAAGGAAATAATAAGCGTAGAGACAGCTCTGTCGAGGTTATATCTATAGTTTGGTATGGGTTCATGTATATATATATCCGTTTAAAAAAGCGTTGAGATATTCCCCTTGGGTGGTTGTGGTAGCATAGGCCGCGCACACTATGATGGTCCACGCAGCTGCACACTTCATGCACAATGTTATAACCATCACCGTCCGAACCTGTCTATGAAGCTTTAACATCCTCACATTCACTTCGTTATTCCTGTCGACGACAACGCTGCATGAGATAAAATCAAATTATAAAAGTTAACTGCAACCGTTAGAGGTAGTGGAGACCTGCAATTAGTATTATGAAGCACCATCGGTATCACTTTTTTTTTATCTCATCCATTTACTTTTTCTTCATCTATTATTTATTCTCTATTATAAAGAGAACGATTGGATAGATATCTAAAATTCGTTTCGACCTTCTATTCTTATACTTTATCGATCGAGTTAGTGAAACTAAAATATTATCTTTTCCATCAATTCTGATGGCAACATTCTGTGGTCAGCTATGCTCTATAACGGATCTGGCATACAAAACGTTTTCCCATCATGGACAATTTCCATATCGAGACCGCAAAATGTTCCTCATTCTCCCGATGCATGTGTACTGCTAAAAGTCAGGTATAGAATATTATACTATACTCGGGTTATTTCAGATGGGAATAATATTGCAAATTTCGTCCTCGTAAAATTTACCGATATCTGTAAACTGAAACCCCTAAATTAAACTTACGCATAATACAAATCATCTGTACGGATTAATATTAACCTTAAATAATTACGTTTATTCAATTGCCTTGATATACTTTGTTGCCATGCAGCTGGAGTAAGCGATAATTGCAACATACCGCGACTAGGTATCGATGCATTCAATTCCAATAATTCTCACTGCATGGAAAATTGCTTTAAACTTTTGTCTTATTCAAGTAATTTTTTAATTAAAAAATCTTGTTTCAAGTTTTACAATAGATGTTTATGTACGAACACTTGAATTAATGGTGAATTGTTAAATAGTAAAATATTTGAGTGTAATATTGATTAATACACCTATTTGGTTTTAAATATTAGTGAACACATATTGTCACTACATCAGGTATGTATGTTTCAATATACTTCACGCTACACTGTACCGTACTCCAATAGGTTTTAAAAAAATTTCACTCGGTTCTCGTTCGATTGAAGAAAGCTCGTGCCAAGTCTCCCATGCAGCACATTGTGCACGCAGTATTTTGTACTACCTCGTAAATTGAAAGTACAGTACAGACTGGCTTTTCCATACTGATATGAGTTTGCAAAAATCAAATGAGGCAGGTTTTCGATATTTTCAATTTTGTTTTATATAAATAACAACCGAATATTCTCATAAATTGGAAAAGCTCAATCATCCATCACCCAAGCCTGTCATCGTCATGATAAACTCATCGAAAAAATAACATTTATTATTGAATTCGACACTGTAAGCTGAAGGTCTATATCCATGAAATATAAATAGTGGACTGCTATACCATCAAATAGGTATACTTGACCTTTCTTTTTATTTGAAATCATTTCGGATTGTTCTTGTGGAAAGAAAAATGTGTTATCGCATCCTCAAATTCACTTTGGAGCTAAACGGTTACCCCATTCTGCTTCAAATGGAGTATTCGCAGAGAATGTCTATCTTGGAAGGTTCTGGGGAACAATTGGCGCCAGAAATCCCAAGTTTTCGAACGAAAATGCCGAAAGGTAAAACGAATGTGGTGAAAGAAAATGTCCGCCCATTGAAAACGTGTTGATTGTTGGAAATAATTGATCGAACGTGAGAAAACCACGAGTGTATTATTCTATTCTTTCTCCTCGAAATATATCGTTCGAAAATGTTGTACAAAATTGATATTTCGCCACAGTGTAGTAAAGTATTTTACACGTGCTTGGAGGAAAAAAAATAATAATAACTGAATAAAGTGAATCGAGCTTGGGGATGAAAGCGAAATAAACCGTACGATATAAAAGCAAAAAAAAAACTTGAAATTATTGCACAATCGATTTGAGTAATCCGAGGAAAATCGCACGTGTACACGGAATGGGATCGTATCTCAAAGAATTTTTTCGAAATTCAGGTCAATATGAAAAGGCTCCAACGATTATCGAATCGGTCGAGTAATGTTAAGAAGAAAGTTGGAAAAATAAGTGCAACGAAATCGTTTCAGGAATAGGCAACTATCGTAATGGTTGGCAGGCACCCACGAGCTGCTTCTGTCGAAAAGCATTTCGCTTCGTCATCCCGAACTCTGTAGCATGCGCTTTCCTCCACTTGTCAAGCGGACGTTTCCGCCGTTCTTTCTTTTCTCTCTATCTCTTATGAAAACTCGGTGTTGCGTCGATAATCATTTGGAGAAAAGAGTTATAATTCAAATTCCCGAGTCAGGAGTAATAATTGCCCAAATAAAAGAGTAAGACATTAACAGTTCCTTTTTTCTTCCTCATCAGGGAAGATCATTGAAGCGATGAAATTGAATCGCTGAGTTCGTCAAGCAGTTCTTTTTTTTTTTTTTTTTATAATCGAAAATGCCACTTGGCAAAGTGGAAGACAAAAGAAAAAGTTGAAGCGCACGAAATTTTCATTTAACGTTGAAAATAATTATTTTCAATGGTTCCTTCATGCTGGGAATCGGTTGACAGAAAATGGGAATTGTGAATGGGTATCGGGGGGAGAATCGGAAAATCACTCTTGCAAATTCGTACGGCTGTGGACCGTCACTGCTACTGATAAAAATTCGTTCACAACAATACACGCACACACACACACATATATATATATATATATATATGGACGAAACGTTTGCATTGAATCGAATACGCGAGAGCGTACGAATGACTGTGCCCGAACATCCGAGTGTACAACCCCTTGTATAGGTTTAAAACACGACATACCAAACTCATTAGACTCTCGATGCTCGGAGAGGTATAAACGAGCGTGCGAACGAGCAGTAGAATGAGTAGAGCAGAGCAGAGCAGAGAGAAAGAGAGAGCGAGCTTCGTGAACGACACTACACAGTAAACACAAGGGGAGAGATAGCAAAAGAGGCGAGGACAAATAACCGGTACAGGAAGAGAGGTAGAAATCGGCGAGTATAAAATGAAAATCGTTCTGTGTCGAGATGAAACTGGAAGGGATAGATGCTGGAAAAGAAGGGGTTTAACAAATGGCATGCGAACATACGCGTTCGCGACTAGAAATGGAACGAGAGCCAGGCGATATATGGTGAGTATAGGTCATCCACGCACGGGCTTACGTTTTCCGGCTATACGTTCTCTCAACGCGTCCCAATCCAGCAACAGTCATGCACGATAAGCTCGGAACTTGATTGCGATTCTCTGCTGTCGCGAGAACAATCGCTGTTACCGGGCTCCCCCCCCTCCCCTCCCCCTTCACCCTCTTTCGTTGTGTACACGCGTGCACACACACATACACACGCATATTCCTACGTGATAATAAAAGACAAATCTCCGTCACACAGGCACACCCACACAGTTAAATAGATCTACAGCTACTCGCAGCCACTCACACCACTACTTATACAGACAATCGTGCATATAAACCTACTCACATATAATCACCCATAGCTCTAGATTGGTCCGCTGATATTCACTAATTTGAGAGAGCGTCAGCCGAATATGAAGTATATAGGACTCCCTATTAATTAAACATTTCAGCCGAAAGTTTTGCCAAAAATCATTTTATATGCCAAAGTCAATTGAGCTCTTTTTTCTTTATTCCTCATGCATCAATTATCCCTGTGTGCCCATTCTTTTCGCGTAATCGAGAAGCTTTTACAATACAATTCCTCTTGATTGACATTCAATGATTTTTTAATTTGTAATACAGGCTTTTCATGCTGGACCATTGATTTTTCCGTGAATGCTCCATTTTTTTGTTTAATATCGATTTTATTTACGCTCACATGTATAAACAAATGGATAAATCGGCTTGAAATAATAAAATCTTTGTTGAGGAACTGGGGTACGATAACAATTATTTGCCACCATTTTTTTGCCATTGTTACATATAAATTTATTGATGAATATATAACAATTATGTATTAAGAATGTATATTTTTGATAAATAATATTGTAAAATATGTTTTGAATCAACGATATATTAAATAAATCGTGACAATAACCTCACGCTTGAAATATTTTAATTATTGCTCCATTTTACTTTTTATATAGAAATGCGAAAGCCAAAAATGCATGTAAAATGCATTTACATATAAATATTTTTACACATAGAATATAATATATTATGAACCCTTTGGATATAAACTGGGTTTCAGTAGAAATAGTCGAAAATAACAAAATTTTGTTTTTTATTACTTTTTTCGACTACTCATCAATTTATATTGACCGCGCGGTTTCAAACTTTTTGACTTTAGCAACTTTCGGGCTGAAGTAGACACTTCAAGAAATATTCCAGGATTTTTCTAAATTTTTTGAAAGTTCAGAAAATCATAAAAACTCGAGTGTTATCCCTAAAAAATCCAGTATTCACATTATTTTTCGAAAAATGAAGTGTTTACACAAAGGATTAAGCAGAAGGGTAGTAGAGAACATAATAAGATAAATGGAAAACAACCGATTTGATTATTGTACCACCATCGTTTCTTTCAAAATTTTCATAGATTAGTGTGGGACCCAAAATGACGAAGCTTTCATTAGTCTGAAAATAAATTTATGCACACACATACACACACTTTTAGTAACACTTTTGGTGTTCTCCAATTTTTAAAAAGCCTAAAAACCTAGCATGAACAAACAAAATATACAAGTCTGTAAGACCCTCATAATGAATTTATTTGCATGTAGGAGTGGAAAAGCCCATAAATAAAACCGAGATCCTTGTAGATAATCATGTAACATCACAAGGTACATAAACTTCAGTGACAATGTATGACGTTTATAAGTTATAAATGTGCATCTCGTCTCACGCATGCTGAAGCGTTTTCTAACTTCGCGCAGTTATGGTTTCTATCTAAAGTTTTCATAGGTACGTTGAAAAATCCTTGAGGCATTTATTGATATAGCGATTGATGCGAGATACCACTTAATCGAACAAATTAATGAAGACAGCACGTTTGCAGTTTACACAACCCGAGAGACAACATATTAATGATAATCAAAAGAACTCTCGATCACTTTCAATCAAATAGATATCACAAATTTGTCTGATCGTGATATCCATAATGTTCTGGTTCATAACACACGATCAAAATCATTCGATCGTCCCTTAGATCGATTAACCCTTATTATTTCATAAAATTATAGATGAATGTTAATTAAATCTGCTACTTTATTATGAGCATGCACTTTTTTTGTTGTGTGTGTGTTATCACTCACCGGTAGTTGGTGGCGTATCAGTTCGCGCTAGTCCAATGACCGTGAAAAGAGCAAATGCAATTCCCGCTAAAATGGCAGTTCTTAATGACAATAATGTGACAAAAACACGAGCAAGACCATCAGCACCGTTACGAACGGCGGTAGCATGCTCACCGATCATCGTCCCGAAACTGGAATGAAACGCGAAGGTGCACGACCGGCATCCCGACTGGGGAATCGCGTTGAGCTGAGCCACCAGTCAACCAACCTCATATACTCTCTCTCTGGCCCTTTCTCTCACTCTCTCTCTTACTCTATCTTTGTTGCACCCTCTTCTACGAAGACAGAGAGAAGGAGAGAGAGAGAGAGAGAGAAAGAGAGGGAAAGAGGTGGGAAACCATCCCTATGTCGCACCGTGCTAAAGCCGCGCGCGCTACTTTCTCGCGCAGCCGCGTTTTCGTCAACCCCTATAGTGTGTACATTCCCGATTCGACTACTATATACGGGAGTTGGTACACATATATATACCTAAAGAGTAATATTCCAGGACGCCAACGAAGATGCGGGATATTCCTTGATCCATTTGGAGCTCTAATCTTAATATTGAAACGATTTTGATTCGACTAGATTAATCGTCAATGGATTACAATTGATAATATAAGTGTCGAGAAGTGTTAGATATGTTTAGGGAAAACCTTAATATTCTTACAAATTTTAAAAAACTATTGTACGAGTTCTTTGTTTTTACGGTTTTTTTTAAAATAATTGTTATCGACTGTTTTATTTGAAGACACTAATACAGATTCAGGATATTCCTTGATCCATTTGGAGCTTTAATCTTAATATTGAAATGTTTTTGATTCGACTAGATTAATCGTCAATGGATTTCAATTGATATGCTTATGGGAATTACATTTGGAATTGTTTAATGAGTTGTTTTTACACAATTTAAAATAATTCACACAGTTTTTCGTTAAATAAATCTCGAAAAGTAAAATCCGATGAAATAACCTGAACCTCTTTAATAGAATAAATAAAATCGGAGCTTTCTATGATGCGAGAAAGTGTCAAATGAGTGAGTAACTTATTCATTGAATGGTAATTGAAAAAGATTGATGCGTTTTTTTCGCAATTTTTATCTTTTTTTTTATTCGATTCCTTATACCAGGTTGGCGCATTTAGCCGATCGATTGCACTCAATCGCATTTCACCCCCACACATACGGTATACTTAATTTTTCGAGGCTCTCACTGGTTTCATTTTTCACGCACTATGCCTCGATTCACGTGACCTCGCCATCTCCGAACATTCGCAATTCTCCAACCGATAAATTCCATCCGCAAGAGCTGGACAGCAAACGCCTCTCGGACGCATAACTTTCTCATCGCAGAGTTTAGCTCCCTGCAGAGCACACAGCCGCTACCCGTTTTATTATATCAGTATATACGTAGAGATATAAACGTATATATATAGCTCGTATCTAAATACACGTAAGTGGGGGAACACGCACTCACCGGGATAACTAACGCTCGGATGACAGATAGCACGTGGGGTCCAGCGGGCTTCTCTCACACGACAAATGTGAATTAAAAATAAGGAAGCCCGTTTTCTCCTTGCCAGTGCATTTCCACAGTGTACAGAGAATAAACCCCAGCTATATATATATATTTATACCTAT
>JABMBV010008215.1:0-10132 GCA_018906735.1 Mesochorus sp. PSUC_FEM 10030011 | reverse complement strand
AAATTATATAATCATATTATTTTTCAATAAAATTATATTCAACTTTAACTTTTAACAAACAAAATCGCGTAAATCAGCGTACTCCAATATATTCAATTGCGTGATTCTTCTATATTCGTTCGAGATTGATCCGTGTGTTAGCCAGAATATAATATGAAGGCCATAAACATTCTCATACACATGGTGATTTTAGTGCCCAATAGACACGAGGGCGATGTGGAGCCTCAAAGAAAAAAAAAGGTTTGGTCCACCTCATTCTCTCGCCTCTCGTGTTCCTCGTGTTCAATTCAGCACACGGTTCCTTTCCCTCCATTTTTTTTACCTTCATCTTCATTTCCCCTTTTTCTTGCTCCTTTATTATTCTCCTCTCTGTTCCGTCTGGCCGCCACGCAGGATACCTTCGAGATCGCGCGGGTTTTCGATCGAATTGACATTCGAGCCGTGGCGAATGCTCGTCGGATTACCTGAGAATCTCTCTCTCTCGCTCGCTCTCTCTCTCTCTCTCTCTTTTCTCCCTCCGGGCATTGTGCACGCAGATATGCTATTCCCGGGAGTGAGCGCGAGAGCGTCGGGTCTAATCAAGATCGAATCAGTATCGAACGTCTCACGACGCCACGTTCTCGATAACACCTTTTCGTGGTCGATGATATTATATATATATATATGTGTATGTGTGTTTTCGTGAAGTTATAGATAGTAAGGATTAAAGAAAAAAAACTCTAAGATGACAAGACGTCTTGTGGATTCCTTGAGATGGAGCTTAGTTCCAAAGAACGACCAAAAAAAAAGTAACGAAGATTAAGAAGAAGGATTAGATGAATCTAACAATGTACCGGTGATGAATGAATAAATTTGATTGAGAGGAGATTCAGAATGTTACAAATATGATTAATGAACTGATCGATAACTAAATATACAGTTTAAAGAAGAAAAAATATAATTATACAATCGCACATTTTACGAAAGGCAACAATTTCTATATCACGCAGCATCCCAAGTGAGAAATAAAGAATCGCGATGATGACGCAGGATTCGTCGTAACTGATTCAAAAATAAATACATCATTAGACGAATCAAAGTTCCATTTATATATTTATTATGCTTCCCCCCTCGCCCTGTGATGAGAAATAAATATATCTATGATGGAGAATTTTGTCTCGCGATATCTCATCAGACCAGCATATAGTACATCGCTGATGGATATTTCACGATGACCGAAAGGCTGTCCAGATGTTGCTCAAATATATATTGTGATGCGTATATATAGAGATAGGATTGCGTTTAGACGTGGCATAAACGATAATGGAATCTTGGATAGACTTGCAATCATATATATATGTGTGTGTGTATGTATGTATATATTATATAGCGCTATAACGGTTATATTACCAGTATTCACGATACGGTAATCAAACTAATTGACATCTGACACTCACTGGCGGACGGACGCGGGTGTTCTCTATAGCGTCGAGCCCCGATGATTGGCGAGATCCTGTGGACTTTGGGCGAGAGACAGAAGCGAGGCAATGAGGATTGGAGTATCTCTGTGGTGATGAATTTCGAGCCCTACAAAGGCTCACACATACACACACACACACATAGAGAGAGAGAGATGAAGATATCTCCATGGTTACGTTAACGCCCGGTAAGGGAATCAACGAACAATCCGTGGGTGTCGTTGTAGGATTTCTTTCATTCACTGATCTTGGAGCAGAACTTTATATTGGTATCTCTGTATAGATGTATGAGAAAAAGGTGTGAGAAAAAAAGTAATTTTCTTTCTCTTCTCTTCTCTTATCACCAAATAACTCGTCAAACTATAAATGTGTGTGCGTGTCTTCTAGTTTTATACTTTTAGCGAATCACCGCCCTCAACCTTTCCTTCTTCAATCCCTCGTATCAAAAACCAATGTCGATGGGGGGGGGGGGGGGAAAGCGAACGAAGAGAAAAAAAAAAGAAAGAAGTAAAGAAAAGAACTTTAAGACCTTTCGGAAGTTAAATGTCCAAGCCATTCTCCCCGCTCAGTGGAAAATAATGTAGGGACCGTAGAATGGGGGGATAACATTTTTTGAATATCTCATCGATCGTTCAGATTTCACTCGCAATTTATATTTCTTTTTACGATTTTTGGATATATAGTGAATTTTCTTGAATTTTCTACATTCCACCCGCACTTCGCTTGCGATCTTAAGGAATTTCGATGCGGACAATATTTATATATATTCTATATATTGCGCGAGCCCCGGCAACCCTTTTGTAAGTTTGTCAAATATATAGAGTGTGCGAAGGATCGAAGGTCGGGCTATGGAGCGAAGAATTTACCGTGAAATACACGCACAAAAAATGTATGAACTCGATGGGATTAATGCGCTTTTATTGAACGAGGATCGTGATGAATTTTATAAACAATATCGCGGATTAATATTCATTTTTGACTATAACATACGAACAAAAATCTTTATATATATAAATTACGTGTCACGATGTTCGTACACCTTAATCTCCGAAACCATTCAACCGATTGCAATAAAATTTTGTGAATTCATGTGGTTGATTCCCGCTTGAAAGATAGGTTATAGTTTTGAGCTTGATAAGTGACGCTGTTGTCACGGAAAAAAAAATTCTTTTTTTAAAGGATAATTAAAATTTTTTTTTCAGATTTATCATCCAAAAATATATGCAACTACATATTTTAACTTGACTATACCATCCTTAAACCCCTATACATCAATATTTTTTAATGCAGTTTTAGGAATTTTTCTTTTATACGAAAAAATGATTATTATTTATTTAAAAGTTTTGCAAAGCATCAAAAAAGATAGCGGTGTGAATAAATCCAATGGCATTTAATACTCGAATTTTTATATTAATGAAGTGAATAAAGTAGATGATTTCAAACATGCGAACTAACCCAATATTAAAATTTTAATATTAAAATATTACATGAATTTAATAAATTAAACAATAATGAAAAATATCGTTAAAAAATATAATTGAATGAAATAGTGATATCTAATTTTTTATACTATGTTTAAAAAAAAAAGATATAATCAACGAGAACGAAGTCGCTGGCGAAAGCTATATATAGAGTAAAATAAACTATAACGGTTCTGTCAATGTTGTCAAGGATGTTTCACATAAGATCTATATATATATACGAAACTATCGTTACATCACGGAGCTTTCACTCGGTTGCATCGTGCCTCTCCGCGTAACAATAATCAAACTAATTAACATCTAACTGTTAGGCATGAAGCAAGCCGAGCATCAACCTCTAATGATTGCCCATCCTCTCTCTCTGTCTCTCTCTCTCTTTCTTTCTCTCTCAGTCACAACCTTTTGCATAGACTCCCCCGCGTTGTCACGAGCTCACGACTCTCTCCCTATCTCTATCTCCGTGAGTCGACTGGCAGTAAATGAGTAAGCTATGAGCAAAGCGTGCTAGAGAGAGAGAGAGAGAGAGAGAGAGAAGTGAAGAGGCCTCGTGCTCCCCGGAACTCTGGAGAATGAGGCAATGCTCTCTCTACTATACGATCCCGGGGATGGGTCACCATGGTTACGACAGAGCACAAAGCTCCGAGACTCTATCTCGTTCCACCGCGGATTTTCGAGGAACCGAGAGCTCGCTTACCGATATATATACGCTCTCTCTTGCTCTCTCTCTCTCTCTCTCTCTCTCTCTCGCCCTCTATGCGCACCTTTGACAGATTTAATATCGGTACGCGCGCCCGGGACTCACGAAACTTCATAATCTCATGCTCTCCTCGTGCGAAAACAAGAAGCTCTCGAGCGAAGATCTTCGCTTTTATATATAAATATATATAAACATACGTAAATATGTTTGGAGTGTATATCAAAAAATATGCAATAAATACAAACTCCTTTTTCGATGTTTTATTAAAAAAAAATTTGTGATTATTCATTGTCGAATTTTTCGTATTAATTGAAATAATTAAGGCGAGCAAAAAATTGCCAATCTTACACTCATTGCAAAAAATGTGAGTTAATTATATTCAAGAAAAAATTTTGATAAACAAATTTCCACGTATTCGAATCGATTAAAATTCAAGCCCTTTGATAATTGGGCATTGATTTGACTTTTGATAAATTCAACACTCGACTCGAAGCTATATACGACAAGGAGCAATCATTTCGAGAACGGCATATACAAGTGGCCTGAAATAAATGACGAGCGATCATGCTGGGGAGAAAAGCAAATTGAAAAACTATACAGGGAGAAAAAAAAGAAGCGTGAAGCGCGTGTATTCTCCCCCCAGTGATTAATCCAGTCTATATAACTGCGTATATATATATATATGTTGTGCCCTTAACGTGCTGGTTTTTTAAGTATTGGTATTGGTACCTATGCACAAGACCCACGGCTGACTTTTTTCCCGTCGATTTTCTCCACCTCCAACACTTCTCCCCTACTGTTCTCTTATTCCTTTGACGAGAGCCGCGCGCGCGCGAGTACAAAGTTTTGGGATCGCGCCCGCGTGAAGGCAGGCGTCGATTGGAGTACCGTGGAAAATCGCGCGACGTGCCAAACCCACCACGAGAGACTCCGGGGCTGGGATGATGGAACGGGCAGATTTGAAAGTGGGATGATGAAAGTTCGCGAACCTCGTAAAGGGCCCCGCAAGAGTTGGGAAGCAGCGTTATTCCTTCTCATTTCCTTGATTCGTCGTCGTACTTATTGCATATTATACAGCAGTATATATACTTACGATTAGTATAGCTGCTTTATAAAAAGGGCATTTCCGATGTTACTCTCCACGTTGAAATCTCTTTGATTTAAGCCTATTTGTTTAATAGCTATTATGTATGTCTATATTTATATATACCTATAAGAGTGAAAGAGAAATATAAAGTGAATTCGTGATTAAGAGACTTTGCTCCAGTAAATCACATTTATCGAGTGGCTCATCGAACATGGGGAAACTTGGAGAGTTTTTTTTAGAGTGCGAAAACACTAAATCGAATTCCCTTCGAGTGATACTATTAATTCGAACTATAAATCGTTCAAATGAAAGAAATAGCGATATGCGCAATCGTCACTTCAACCAAAATCATTGACGATGTACATGAAAAAAATCTGCTCAATTTTTACTGCAACCTCAATAAGGACATGCATCATTAATAATTTCTGTTCTTAATTTTTTATCAATGTCGTCATTAACCAAACTATTTTTAATGAAAAAAGTCATCGTTAATTATTTTTCCAAAATTTATTTTGGTAAATATATATATTTTAAACAATAATGGTTGTTTAAATCAGATATTCCATTAATTATTCCTACAGGAATCTACTTTATCTTCAATGAAATGATCAGGGTGAATTCCCTTCCGAACACCCGTCGAATCTTAGTCAGTATTCAACGGTACATGTTCTATATACGTATACATATGTACCAGACCACCTGCGCAGTACATATATGTTCAGAGGAGGCTTCTCTGGATCTCTCTATATAAGAATGCCGCAAGGCTATGTTCGGATTACCGTGAAACCCCCTTGGATCTGTCTCAGTCTCTCTATATGCATCGCACAATCCCTCATACACTTAGATAGGCTCACGAACATGCGGCTATAGAGAGATCACCCACGACGAACAAAAGAGAGATTGACAGACGCGCATTGAGTCAAGTGCACCTTGTCCGCGCCCTGGATCTGTGTCTGTGTATAATGTTAAGAGAAGCCAATAGCTTTCATCTATAACCTCCATTTTGTACCATAACACATCCTATTTCGCAGTGATATCACTCGATTGATCTTGCCAGTAATGTCATCCCCTTCAATATTGAATCGTAAGCATATAATTTTATACGATAAAGAGATTCATGAACTTTGGAAAATAATTGACAGTTTATTCATCGGTTTAATTATGATCATAAAATGAGATGATTTTTCAAATAAAAATTACGATTATTCATAATTTCATTGAAAAAAATCAATATAATTTCATTTTAATTTGAAAGAATTCATTTTTAATTTTTGAAATATTTATATTGTAATATGGTGGTAATGTCGTCGTGGTTAATAGTTTGAGTAAAAAAAATATTTTTCAATACAACCTGCTGTGGATTAAAAACTAGGTAACCTCACTTAGAATAGGAATGTCAATATTACAAGAACAACGGGAGTTTCTCGCGCATACCACATATAGAGCGAAATCTCTATGGACCAACAAGAAAGAAAGAGATGGAGAAAGGCAGAGAGAGAATGAGGAAGAGAGAGAGAGAGAGAGAGAGGGAGAAGAAGAGGGAGGGAGAGAGAAGGATATAGAGATCTTTCTGCTATGGTTTACTCAGAGTATTCTGTCCGTCTATCCGTATTCCGTCCGTTCGTCCGCACGTCCGTTCGTACGTAACATCCGTCCGTCGTGCCTCAGGCGAGTTAATCAACGAGACGCATTTACCGAGAGCTACCGCGCGCGTCTACACCATCAACCCTCTAATATACATGAAACCAAGGGAGAAAGAGAGAGAGAGAGAGAGAAAATAGTAACCGAGACTGTATCGCGAACTCCCCGGAAATGCGGTACCCAAACAAAGACTTCCGGGGGCAAATCCGTCATGAGAGAATGCTCGAAAATTGCTCTTCAATATAATTCTACCAAACTGAACTCCGTTATAACGAATAACATTCATTTTCAATATTCAATTAAAATGTATTGAATAAAATGAATATATTCAGTATAAAAAGTTTGATAAAATGCAGCGACGGAGCTTAAAATTCAATTTGAAACTAATTACATATTTGTGTACGAATTGTTCGATTGTGTTATATGATTATGGAATAAAAAAAATATTATCCAAATTCCCTCAAAACTCTGCGATACAATTCGTACACTGTAATTCGTATTCCAGCTTGATACAACTCGGTTAATTCGTGCACGATAGTGGAAAATTCATTCACCTTCGATTAATAACCCAGCGAATTTTGATTTTTAGAAAATCGTAGATTTACGGGTGCATAAATAATTCACGAACCCATAGATTACTCGATAATGCATATATGGCCGTATCTATATATCTGTATATGCATCCAACGTTTGCAGTCTCGCGGAGAATAATTGTCTGCTACATTAGAGCTTCTCTGTAGAGGGTCTCGCCGGTCGGACGGATTAATAATCGTGGGTTGTATTCATGAATATAATACGAATATATCTAGATGTATATTGTGAATGTTATATGTATAGTATATAGCCATAAATAGAACGAGGAATAGAATATTCCTCTATCGATATTACGTTACGTTGCGTTCTATGAACGCTATTCGCAATCACGACTCGCACACACACACACACACACATTAAATTACATAGGCTCGGCATATGCCCAAGATCTATAAGGATATTACTCGGTTCACTCATGCACTGCTGCTCGTAAATACGAAAATCGAAGCATTAATTCATTAAAACAATTATTTTCTATAGGCTCATCAATGATATTGGTCGAAAAAAATAATAAGGGCTCGAGTCGCGTGGATTTCGCGTGTTCGGAAATTTGTGGATCGAGGCTTTTTGCGAGTCAGCAGTCGATGCATTATTATATATAATCTGGTATAAACATATAGCGTGAGTATGTGGCGTGTGCGTGGCCATGCGCATGCAATTTTATACCTCTCGGTGTTCCTGGTTTCAATATAAAACAGATGACTATATATATATGCCGCGATATGTAACAAACACACACACACGCATCCACACATCTTATAACATGCGTTCGCGTACACGGGTTATGCGCCTGTATCGTATTTCATATTAAGTGCTGTTATAAAGCTGCACACCATCGATGAAGTGGTATACGTGAAATACGAGAGTCGATCGATGTGTAACTACTTTGCCGCGGCGAGTACACCTCAACGAGGGTAAATGTATATGCCGGAGAAAATTCTATTCTAAGCGCCGCATATATAGACATGGAAGAAAAAAACCGCGGGCAAAGTCGACCGGGTGTGCAGCATAGTACAAACGGTTACCGTCAGACGTCGTAGACGGGGGAGCCCCTGCTTAACTATGGAAACGTTGAGAGTTCACTTCCGCTATCCGTGGCGCTAACCCCACTCCTCTTCTGTATCGAATTTTATTTTACTCGGTGGTTATTGTACCGTTTCTCCATAGGCGCACCGTGTGCAGAAAGTAAGTTCGCATCTATTCCACCCAAGGGATCTATCTCTAACGTTTATATTTGCGTTTGAAACGACAATGCGATCGCGTGGGTATAGGACGCGAACGCCATTGAAGAATCCATAAAACGGGGGGGAGGGGGAAACTTTGTAAAAACGATCAAATACACTATTTCAACGATTGCCTATTACGATAAGGATATCGTTGTTTACTTCTTTATCGATTATTATCGCGCTTACCGCGCGGTTATAGTATGGAACGCATCTTTTTAAGCATATCCCATATAATGAGAGGATTTGAGCTGCCCTCTCCCTTCCGCATGTAAACTATCGGGGAGTAAATGTGCGGATGTAATTTTATTAAAATAGAAAATTCATTAGCGATTTATATATATACTTTATATAATGTATATATGCGGAACTATATAAAATTCTTGGGAACGTGTGTGATAAACAGACCGGAAAATGATCGAGACGAGAAATTAATCTTTCGAACGTAATGAACAATTTGTTTTTTTTTTTTGTATATTGAACGAGAAATCATTCCAAGGGAGACTGTTATCTCGATTTCAGACTCCAAATTATTTATCTCTCGTAAAATAATTTTCAATCGCATGCGCGCTTTTATCGAAATAAACACTCGCATATATGGATTTACGCGAGTTTAGTTCGAAACATTTTGCCTAAATACTATTCAACCACAGAGCATTTTCGCACAATAATTTCGAATAATCACATTGGTCAATCAACGTCAGAGATTCCAGAATCAAATTGAAATCGTCTCTCTCTCTCTCTCTCTCTCTCTCTCTCTCTCTCTCTCTCTCTCTGAGGAAGGTCTCGCGACCGCGTCCAACTCTGCACGGAGGGATGATGGAGAACAGGAGGGTGTGGTTTATATAGAAATGCGAAAAAAAAAATTCACGCGAACATATGAAGCGTTGTTACTGCCACATCGCATATACACGCGCGTCTGCTCGAATTTCGTACGTATACATAGTAGGTTTACCGTACAGCGGGGTATACCTTTATGCCATCACGTATATTCGTCACGTCGGATATACTCTAAACGCTGATTTTAATCGCGTTTTCGGCGGAAAGCCTCGCGCCCGGTAGCATTTTAATTTTATGCAAATCGCGCGTGCCTCTACACATATGCAGACATTATTATAGACATATAATGCAAACGTGTATGCATATATATATGCACTCATATCCAAAAGTTTGCGGGTCGAACAAACGATAGATGAAGTAAAGAAACCAGATAATATAGAAAGTTTGATTATTTTTCTTTTTATTATTATCATTTTCATGTGAAATATATACAGGGAAATTCTGAACTGATTTAATTCGTGTATGTGGCTTTTAACCTCCAGGAAAATATTTTTTTAAAAATTCTTTTCAAAGATATTATTCTATTTAATTTTAAATTAAACAAATTCGGTTTAAATTAATGAATTCAATTAGTTTTTTGATGATCAATGCAATTTAATTAATAATTCAAATTTCAATGACGATCAAGAAACTAATCAAAATAAATTCGATTAATAAATTTAACTAGTTTTTTGACGATCAATGAAATTTGATAAATTTCAATCAAAATAAAATATCAATAATGATCAAGAAACCAGTAAAAATTAATTCGATCAAGAATAATTTAACTAGTTTTTTGACGATCGATGAAATTTGCAGAGTTCTGCGTGTATCGAGCCTTCGCCCAAGGTTATGCTAATTCATATTTTTTAATTTTCACATTTTAAGAACAGAAAATGAAACGCGTTTGAGTTGGGGTAGAACGCCTCATGTGCATAAATCGCAAATGGAAGAAGGCATAAAAAAAGGGGTAGAACAAAGAATAGTAGAAAAAGGAGATTCAACATGACCCTCCCCGCGCCCGGTTCACCTCTCGTTTACGTACAACTATACAGACAACGGTGCGTCAATAGAACGGTGCCGGAGAATACGATTGAAACGAAGAGTGGACGTTCAAGCGTTTTCGTATAGAA
>JABMBV010008204.1:0-18632 GCA_018906735.1 Mesochorus sp. PSUC_FEM 10030011 | reverse complement strand
TCTTGGTTTTTTTTTCATTTTTAATTTATTACTCATTTATTACTTTTTTTTATTTTTTGTTACTTATCTTTTATATTGATTTTTTTTCATTTTTTATGTATTATTTTATATATTAATTCTAGATTAGTTTTAGTGTGTTCGTGTTAATCAATGATTAATTGAGGATAGTTAGATTTTTCGTATCTTGTAATTTGAGGTTTGATAATTAAATAGGATGTTCAGGGTGATCCGGGAAATTGTAGAAGACGATCAGTTAAGGCGAGGTATCATTAAAAGATCGCGAGATGTGTACGTGGATCGGACTAATATTCCGCTATCTTCGTCTCTCATTCCCTATCAAGATCCGACTAAATTCGCGCCGAGTCGGCGGCTGAGGCACGGTAAACGCGTGCAGGGGCGGTTGATGCACAGGGAGAAGGGAATAAAGATAAGACTCTGCGAGAGAAGGAAAGAGGACAGGAGATATCCTGAGAGATCGTAAAGTTGGCGGATATGGGGGGGGGAGACGTTAAAAACGGGTTGATCGCGTAGAACAACACGAAGGAGGAAGTAAGGAAGGAAGAAGGAAGAGAGAGAGAGAGTGAGGCAAGGAAACGTTGGAGAAAGACGTGCAGGTTGAGGAGAAGACAGCGAAAATCCCGTTACCCGATACGCCGAGAGACATTAACGTCCAATTATTTAATTTAATTATCCAACGACGTTAAACACCTGGCATTAAATGTCGGTCCAACTGTTGGATTCAACTCGACGTCATGCGCCGCCTTTTGCTACGAAAACGTAAGAAGGAAACAAGTGAGCGAGGGACGAAAACAGTCGTTTCGTGGTTACATTGGTGGTTGGCCCAAACGGTTTTCTTGCCGTGATCAATTTGCGAAACTGAAATAGGTCCTCATTCCTGCCATTAAAGACCCAGAAGATATCACGGGTATTTCCTATCTTATCAGCCATATTCCATTCTACATACGTATCATCTCGTTCCCTCGGTCTATCGTTTGATCGAAATCTCTGCCAATCTGCGGATATATTCTCTCTTCGGTTTGATATTGGTCGCTTCACTCCCCAAAGTACACGCTTGCTACATTGCTACCTCGGTAAAATGAATGAATCGATATTCCAAAAGCCTTCCAAAGCTCTAGTCCCCCCCTTCCCTGCTCCTTCCCTCTCTTCACTCCCCTCCTCTTACTCCTCATTTCTCTACCTCTCTCTCTCTCTCTCTCTGTCTACCGATTCGCTTCATCGAGCCGATGCCCCGGACGTGCTGGATACGAATATGCAAAGTCGACGACGACGATTCTACAAACTGGCAGCAGACCTTAGCGAACGCAGTTCTGTGGGAATTGTTCCAATGGGAGTGGGATTGGAAGGGTAACTGGGTGGTGTGAGAAGGATGCAATGGATTGAGGGGTGGGGGAGGTGGGGGTGCTCTGGTGCTAGAGCCATAGAGCTTCTTTCGCATTAAAATCGCGGCATAAAACGTTATTATCCGTCGATGTAATCCAGACTCCATTGGCTCACCGATAGTTCAACGGCTCCTCACACATCCCCCTCTCCGCATTCCCCCATACGAAGCCCTCGGAATAGTTTTGGCAGCACTTCTTCGCGAAGGATTTCTCCTCATGTCTTTGGATAAGGAGAGCGAAGAATTTTAGCAGAGATATAGAAAGAAACAATGAGTAGAGAAATGCCTCAGAAACAGGCGCTATACGTTATGCGGGGAGGGGCAGGGGATAGTATTTTTTTTCGGTAATGGGCCACGATAATGCGATTCCTCCATCGCGTCTCTAACCGTCCCACAGATTTTCACCCCGAATCGTTTAAGTGACTCGGGGGAATTTCCAATATCAATTCTTTCGCCAATTGTTTGAGAAGTGAGAGTAGAAACTCGTGCTCACGCGAAGAACATTCGCACGGGGACTGTCCATTTTGTTTGTTTTTTCTTTTGGTTTACGTGCGAATGAAAGTTGAAATAAAAGTGATTTTCAACTGAACGAATTCTGGGCTTCGATTGATCAATATTCTTTGAATTAATATCCTTTTGATTTATTCTCGCTCGTAACTCTTTACCTCTCCATCTTTGAACCATCTCAACCCTTACGTTTTCACGTTTCTCAAGCGTCAATGGTGAAGTTTTTCTCAATTTTCGTCAAATCTTTCTCGAAACAAGCACTTCCGATCGTCTTCAGGAATATCCTCCCTGCGCCATATCGATGATGAAGTGTCTCGTCCTAAACTTCCGTAACTTGCCTTTCAAAACAAGATTTTTTTCCTCTATCGTGAACCTTGAACCCACCGGGACCCAGTGAAATTAATCGGAGTCCCAGAAGTCGGCAGTAAATCATTCGTTCAACCCTGGGCAAACCAATCCCTCCCTCTTTCCTGAATCTCGCTACTTGAACGTCTTCAGCATCGTCCCACCAGGTTCACCATATTCTGCGGATAGTACACCTATACACACATACAAACACACACGAGAACGCAAGCTCAGCTTGATCTAAGGTCCCTGTCGTAGTCGCACGACCGTAAAGAGTTAACTCTCGTACAGCTGGCGAACTCGTAAACCTTCTTCCGGAACACAAAATGCTATACCAGCCTCGCGCACGACCGGAATTGCCACTATCCTTGATGCTCCTTGCTCACCTTCATCCACCCTTACTCTATTTCTCTTTCCATTTCTAGATGTATATATATACTAACACCCAGTGATTTTCTGTACTTTCGAAGCTTCCTTTCGTCGCGATGCGCGACGAAATGCTCGTAAACCCGTCTCCCCCTCGATACATGAACATCTGTCGAAAGTCGCGAGGGTTTGAGATTTACCGTGTTACCCTGCGACACTGTTCATCCGTGAAAGTTGGAGGCAAAAAGAAGAAGAAAAACGTCCTCATAATCCATAGGTTCGTAAGCTTCGTATACTTATCGAGAAGACGCGAGACTTTGGTATAAAAAGTAGGAGGCAAAAACGCCGAAGAAAAGGTGGTGGTCCAACCGGGGGACTGGACGAACGATTCTTTTTTAGAGTCTCCTTCGTCACGGTTAAGGTGAAGATGTAATTTCAAAGAGATTGAGTCGTAAAGAGAAAGAATATGAATCTCGTTCGTTGACAACAGGTTTTATGCGACAGCAAGACACGCTTCGTGAAGAACATTCGGTTTATACGATCGATATTCAACTTCGGTATCTTATATTTACTATGAAACAATACGTTACCGCAGGATGTCAATGTAGTTTGCCATTTTTTTTTTTTTGGAAACTGGATAACTCACCTGCAACAGAAAAACGAGAAAATTGTTATTTTTCTTTTTACCAAATTTACCTTGAAGGCGGTCATCCCGTCTGATATTTTGAAACAATCATTCTTTTTTTCGCATAAAACTGATTCCTAAAAATTATTGTTGTTGAAAAATTACAGCAGTTAATGGTGAGTAAAGATTCCATAGTTCAAACAGTATTTGAACTTTTGAAAGCGTTTTTATTAAAACTGAGCCCTTTGAGACTCTATCAGAAGCTGAATTACGTGTTAGTTGGGATAGTTAGACACGTATGTGTCTACATATAGGATCGCCTAGAAATCTCAATAAAGCTGAGCCTTTCAAAAACCAATTAATGAACCGTGGGTTAGCCGAGCTATCAAATTTTCGTGTTCTGCCAAGCCTGTGCAAGGCTGCCTGCCTGCTCCCTCCTCATTCTTCGTTTAACGACGTATATGGGCACCACATAGACATATCCCAACCGCAAAAGGGATATGTCTATGTGGTGCCTATGTGGTGCAAATATAGCTGATATAGCGTCTGGCCTCCTCAACGCATTCGCAAATATCTACAGGTTGTCGACATTACCAGGGCGCGCGATGGCCCGGACAGGCTTTGCCTGTGGCCTGGCTCTCGCGTGCTTACAGAGAAAATTTCCTCCCCTCGCGAGTTCCAGTCCAACTTGCACTTGCTCTCTTTTGAAGCTCATCTATTTACACAAGTTTATGTGTACGCTTCATCGACCTCAAGGAGACTTTACCTGGCAGGTATAATTCATTTCGTGCCGAAATATTGTATAAGAAACAAGATGGAATTGAGAGGGTGTTGAAAAAAGAGGAAGTTGGAGCAGAGGGAATGATAAGTGGGAAAAGAAGGGGGGAAGAAGAGGCAAGCGTTTTATCAGCATGAAACCGCGATAGGGGTGCGAGTCAACAGAAGAAAACGGCGGCACTCAACCCGGGGGCTATATGAAGAACCGATGAAACCTTTCGCAAAACTCGTAACCTCGCGTCTTCAACCAACGTAAACCGATGCATTTAATATCACCGAATTTATGCTACTTCAATTTAATTGAGAATAAACCGACAGGGTTAAAACTCATTGTGGCAGGTCGGTTTACCCCAAAACCTTTTCCATATTCGTATATTTCCTGCCAACCCCCTTTTTCCTCTCTTCATTCTCCCTTTCTTCGCTCAACTCTCTATATCCTCCTCGTTTCGAGCTGCATTTCCTTACAATTTTCTATCTTTCTCTCTTAGCTCTTTGCATTCCTATCGCCCACTCTCCTATGCTTCCTTATTCGTTCTTGTTTCGCTCAATACCTTTCCCCGCCTCTGAATCCTGTTTCGAGTAAAATTTCCCCAACCTCCCTTTTACATTCTCCCCCTTTCTCCCTCCCCGTCGTCACAAACTTTTGCGTCTCATAGCACTCTCTCTCTTTCTCTTTCTTGCGCTCATTTCAAATCCCTGCATCCTACCAACTGAATTCAACCTCTGCCCTCTTTACCAAGACATCCTAACAAACATCTTGATTATATCCGCGAAATACGCCCCCAACGACGGACTACGAAATTTAACTCGAAACATCTGAAAAGCCCTTGGGCCTCTGGACCTTCTGGATGGTTCGGTCCAACTCTCGTCTCCGAGTTTAGATTAATACGACATGGAAATAATTTTGTGAAATTTTTCAATTTTCGTTCAGTGAAAAGGGAGTAAAAATGAAAAAAAAGGGTTAAAGGGATGTGAAGGATTGAAAAAAGGATTCGTGATAGCTCGGATTGTTAAATTATTCGTCTTGTCGAGTTTTTTTTTCCCTCGAAGCTCATTTTGCTTTCCTTCGCAGCTATCGTTCGATTCTCTCCTTTCTTCGAGCTCGCCAGTCGATATGTCCTTCATAATATGACGGTATATACTTATATTGACGATGGAGAAAAGCGTCTACGCTGTCGTCCTTTCGCAAACCTCGCACCAAGCTAAACCCAAACTCCTTGAGCTTTTCCTCTCTCTCTCTCTCTCTCTCTCTTTCTTTCTCTTTCTCACTATACACCAGCCGAATATTTGCATTCGAAATTAATGCTTTTCTATTTCACCCAAATTAAATGCAAGTTTGCATAAAGAAACGATGATTTATTCGTTTATTCCCTCGTCCTCTCTCTCTCTCTTTTTACTCCTCGGTTCTATGAAAACTCGGTGGTCTCTCCTTCGAGCTCTTACCAGTCTACGACAAACGACGAGAAAACTCAATCCCTCTTTCCATCGTTTTCTTCCTCTTAGTACTCGTCACGCTTCTCAACCGCCACAAACACCATCACCACCATCAGAGCTTTCGCCCTGTTATCGCGTCTACGAGAAACGACCCTCTAGTGTTTTTCCCCTTCTCCCATTCTCTTTCTTCTTCCATTCATTTTTTCCTTCCCATCTTTTTTCTCCCCTCGTCAACATTGTGCAAACTGAAATTTGGCTGCGACAGTGAGTTCCATGTAAAATCGTTGCATTTCCCATTGTTATCAGACGCTGTTGCGTCTGTGACATATTTATCATTCTAAATAAAAGAGACGAAAAACAGTTCAGCTCTTTTTTCAAGGTCCTACAGAGTGCGTATTTTTTTGTAATTAAAAAAAAAGGAAAAAAAAAGAAAAATAAAATGTTGAATAACACACATTTAGAGGACCCTATCCACCGCAGAACAAACGAAGGATTAATCGACGTCATTTTTCGACGCGTATATGTTGGCAATTTCCGATGGAATCCATCGAACGGATTGATGAAGGGGTACGATTGCTGGGCAAGGGATGTAAAGGGAGATGTAGGGCCGCGGGTGGGAGAGTAGCCGTGCAAGTGACGGGCCAAATCGTTGGCAGCAGCGAAACGTGTGTAAGTGTACGCACACGGTTATATCTTTTTGTTCGTGGATGTATGAGCAACAAGCAGAGCAAGCACAGGGAATGAATGAGTTCGTTAAAAAGCAACGTCGAGAGCGATCTGAATGACCAATCAGGCATTCCCGACTGCACGAAATCAGCAATGGCGGTATATACGCAGAGAGAGAGAGAGAGAGAGAGAGAGAAAGAGACAGAAAGGGATGAAGGGGGTGAGATTCGAATAAGAAGAAAGAGAGCAAAGTGGGAAAAGGGAAAAGAGCGAGTTTGCGTTGATTTCCCATCTCCTTTTCGCCCCGTATATCTTGCCAGGTATCATTGACAAGCTCGAAAAAAAGTCGGTGAGCTTGTGATAGATGAATATCGCTTCGTCCCATAAAATGTCGGATGAAAATGTAAAAAATGTATAAGGAACCTTCATTACCGATCGCAGATAAGAGCAAGCTCGTAAAAAAAACACACAGAGCTACGGTCTAGGTATAGAAAAAGAAGGAAGAAAAAAAAGTGTTCGGGTTATTTGAGATCAGGAAGAAAATGGCCTGTTGCTCTGCCGCAAGAGTAAAAAAAAAAACAAGAAAAGCCTGGAAGAAAATGCTCGTCAGTGAGAGACGAGAAGTCACATCACATCTCGCAATATGTCGTTAAAATGTCGAGCCACTTGGAAGGGCGTATTTTTTTTTATGAGTTTAATAAAAATTACGTGACCGAGGTTGCGCGCAGGTACGAGCGCAGGTCGATGTGTCCCAATGAAAAATGTCTGAGGGATTTTTTTGCGGATCGGAGCTGCTCGGATAAACACGAGGGGGAGGAGGGGATAGGGGAGGCGAAAGGAAAGAAACCAACACGTTTTTCGCCTCCTCCATACACTGTAGCTCGTTTACTAGTTTGCGAAAAGCTGCTGCGAGAACGCGAGCACAGCAGCAATATAGCGAGCGAGCGGAACGGAAAATTCTTCGAGACACCAACACAACTATGCGCTCTCTACCCGCAAAACTCCCCCATCCTCCCGCTGTACCTTACAGCCTGTAATTTATTACGAACTCTCATTACTTTTTATTTCATTTTTCCTCGTTAGCGAATGTACGGAAAGTATATCCCCTTTCTCACCCCTAGACTTTCGTCTTTCCCCCTTTCTTCACCAAACTCTCTCTCCCTCTTTCTCTCTCACTCTTCTTCCAACAACCCCCAACGTATCACACAACTCTGTTACAAAACATTCTTTCGTTGTTTTAATACCTTTTTATTTCTCTCGTTTCCTTTCTTATTCCCGCGCGAGTAAAACGCGCGGTGACATCTAGTTGGGAATGTCTTTAATGTGGGATTTTCTTTTTTCTTTTTTTTATTTTCCTTTAACCCCTCGTGCATTGCATAAGAATTTCGATAAATAGTTTTCGGCATTGCGATATAAACCGATCGAGGAATTCAGGATGCCTGACATCCGGGACTCCCCAGGAGGAGGAGGAGGAGCAGGAGGAGGGTGAGTTTCCAATAACGCGCGTTCCCGTTTCCCGTATTCTCCTTCCTCGGACGTGGGTGCCCGTCCAGTTGCATCGATCATCGAGAGACTACCAGAAACGTGGACAAACGCCTCCGACTGCGTCTTCGTAGACGCCATCAAGCCAGAACCCTTCTCTATGTCCTCCAGGGAGAGATCCGCACTGGACAACGGCGGGGGGATAACGCGCGTCGTCCACGCGGAATGCGACCGCTATCGGGCCATCAGCTTCTCAATTCCGAAATTCCGATCGAATTTCCCTCTCCCTCTCTGTGATCTCCCATGAATCGACAGATCGTCTCTAGCTCTGTCTTATTCCGCTTCTGTGTTCCACGCGGCAATATAATCCATTCTATCCTCGGAGAATCGTTTGGAACTCGGATCCCCGGGCAATTCTTCCGCGATCGGACGACAAATATTCGTGATATAGAGCCCCACGACAGAATTTCATACTGGAGAATATTAAAGATAAAATCGTGATGAAAATTGGGATTTTTATATTTATTTTTTCAATCCCCAATATGATCGGCACGTTCCATTGTGGGCATTTAGAGCTTCAGGCGCTTTTTTTTGTCTTATATATGGAAGCTGCGAGAATTATAATGTCAAACATAACGCATATAGGGTCCACATAAAAGCGGAGCGAGCTTCTGGATGCTATGCGTAAAGCGTCGAAACATTGCGCGAAGGTCGTACTTAACGAGCAAAAATGTATATAGGAGGCGGTGGTGCGGTTCGCCGTTGTATAAAAGTTTTCCTCCGCTACGACGACATGCGGAGAACGTTATACGCACGCGTACGGCATATATATTTATATATATATGTATACATTCATATAATACGGATATATATATAATATACAGCGGCAATATAACGATCCTAGGCCCATAACTCGACTTTCGTACCGCGAGCATGAGAGGTAGAAAGCCTGGAGCTTGTTAAAGTTGGATTATAAAATAGTGCTGGAGGCCGCGTGCGCGCGCGCGCATGTTATATAACGACTTTTGCCAGATGAAAACTCCCCGACTGTGCGCGGTGCGCTCCTCTTTTCATCTCTCGGACTTATAAAAAAAAACTCTATCATTGACAATAAATATAAGTTTTTTTTCGTTAGTTTTTTTTCCTTTTTTGCAATAAAGAATTTTGTGTTTCTTTGACGTAATTGCATATAAAAGAAACCAACAGGTGGCGCGTAAGTTCCTAAAACGTTTAAATGCGAAAGGGAAAATAAAAAAAAAAAAAACGTTAGTTCAACTGTCCGATTACTGGAACGGTATTTTTCGTTTAACTTATCAGAAAATAAAATAAATCGGTGGAAATGAAAACCATAAAAAAGAGAAGAGGGTTATTCCGGTATCTCGATAACAATTTTCCGAGCCGACGCGGTCTCCGTTTGTACGCCGTTTAGATACGAAACATCGCAATATGTTTTCGACGATGTAAAACACGATTCTCAGGCATAACGATGCAATTAATTACCGACTTGTCCACGAGATAAAGAGAGAGAGAGAGAGAGAGAGAGAGAGAGAGAGGAAGAAGAAGACTCGTATATACCTCGAGGGATTTATGAAACGAGTATACACGTCACCGGTGTTCTTGAAATATCGCGTGAATGCACGACGATATTTTTTTTTTCTCACGTCGCTTATATTTCACATTGAATTGCCTACTCGGTTTAACAACACACGTGACTAAAGTGCCGAAGGAAACAGAAAATGAACTGAAAACTGATACCTTTCAATGACGATTTTTGCTTTTTTTTTTTTTTTTTTTTATTTATCGT
Source organism: Mesochorus sp. PSUC_FEM 10030011 (assembly GCA_018906735.1). Taxonomy (NCBI): domain Eukaryota; kingdom Metazoa; phylum Arthropoda; class Insecta; order Hymenoptera; family Ichneumonidae; genus Mesochorus; species Mesochorus sp. PSUC_FEM 10030011. The sequence goes on along the minus strand of JABMBV010008204.1, from coordinate 9,227 downwards.
ACGTCGAGTTCTTTAACAGCGAATATCGAAATGAATATTTCATTCAGATTAAATCCCGTCCAATTGACCTCTCGATCTCATCACAAATGCTCATTCGTACAAAATGCATTTTCCCTTTACATTTTTCCCCCTTTTATTTTATTTTATTTTTTTTTTCCCCCAGTCCAAACCAATTCAATCGATTAATCCGCTAACGTTCGTTTTCCGGTCGCCGTACTCCGCTCCGGCTCGACTATTTCGCTCACCTCTGTATACCTGACGCGCGTCCAACCACTGAGTTCCAATCAAGGCCGGGCAAACGTTAATTAAACGCGAGGGGTTTTCGGAAAATCCGTTTTTCCGATCCTATGTACTTGGGTTGATTATCGGGACATCTGTATGGGAATTGAATTGTGTGGTTTATTTTTAAGGTTTTAGGGATTTTTCTTTGTCGCATTAGAAAAAAAAAAGAATAGAATGAACATTTTAACGAAAAAATAATAATACGAATCTAAGACACCGAGCTCTAGTTTTCTTGTTAATTTTTTTTTATCTCAGTTTTCCAGCTCTTCCATCACTTATTTAGAAACTATCGATATATCCTTCGTCATACCCAAATTCAATCAGCGTCTTTCTTTTCTTCGATTGGCTTTCAAAAGGAAAAGGAAGAGGGAAAAAGTGAGAGAGAAAAATGAGAATCAAGTCCAGGCGAATAACCCTTCGTGGCGAAGATTCGTAGAGAAAACTTGGGCACAGGAACGAGGAGTAAAAAAGGAGTGAGCCTTGTAAAACTTTTTCCCTGGCGTTTTCGCGGGAGTTTCTTGAAGAATTTATTTGATGTCTGTATATACGTATACCTATCTATTTTCCATTCGTTCAATTTTCTCTTTGCCGGCATTATCGGTGTCCCTTACATTCTCCGTAATTTCTCTTCTTCATCTTTCTTCGACAAATTAATGAGATTGCTACGCGTCTCCTCAATCTCCATCCGCTTCGTCGTCGTCGTTTTATCTCCGAGTCCGATCTTCGTCGCATTCCAACGTCTTTGAGCCACCCCCTCCCTCCCTTCCCCTTTTACAGCAAATATTTCCCGCAAAGACTTTTCCCTGGTTCTCCTTCCCTCACCCCCCCCCCTTTTTATTCCCCTCTTCCATCACGCGAAATCGAAGAAAAACATTCGTATTCTATCCTCGTCGAAGTCAAGAAAATTCTGACGAATATTCGATCAAATCGTCGTGATCTATCTCTCATAATATTTGCAATTTTATTAAAATCTCCCCCCCTCTATCACCCCCTTTTCATATCATAGGGAGTAACGAAGCTTTTTTTATTTCAAGAAATAATTAGAATTATGGAAATCAATAATATTTAATTACTTATCGTGATACGAGATCCCGGATGGATTTTTTAACGAACAAATAAAATAAAGTTTAATAAAAATAATAAAATAATGTTCCCAATTACGAGATCAAATAATTTGATGAATACATTTTCTATGATATCAACATGGAAAATAAAAATTCCCATTTATACTGATGAGTATAAATGAAAGAAATTTCTCGATTGTTTTGCACATTTTTGTAATATTCCAATCTTTTATATGCGTTTACGGAAAGAAAACACATTTTTTTTCGTGAACGAGAAACCAAGCACTTGTTTTCGTCGTTCATTCTCCACAGGGGAAGAAACTTGAGTAAAATTTTCGGAAAATGTTCGAGCACGAAACCTTCAATTTTCCGACATACATTCTCTCGTACATTCGTGCCAAAAAGGGGAATGAAAATCCGCGAGCATCGGAAGATCCACTGTGTAGTAGCTTTCCATTTATCGATCGAGAGATAGACAAGTGAAAAAAAAAAAAAGGTGTAAGAAAGCTCAGCGTAATCCGTTATCTTTCGGACGGCTGATGGTGGCGGCGAGAGAGTGCGAGAAATGGGGATGAAGGAGTGAGGAAGGATTCCGAGGGTGAGTGAGGAGCGAAGCATATAAATTCTACATCAAAACGAGTTTAAAATCGCCGGGTAATCCGCCGGAGTGTCCTCCGGCAACGTCCCGGCTCAGTGAGACCCGTCAAAGTTTTCGTGACGGTCGCGGGGAGTTGAATTCGGAGGAAGGGTTGAAAAGTATAGGAAGAGGGATGAAAGTTGGCCACGGGGGTAGTTTTTCGCGCAACCGTTCACAAGGAGAGACCGGATATATATCTGCGGTGGAGGACGAGTCGCACGAGAAGAGTGGTGGAAGAAGAAGAGAAGAAGAAGAAAAAGAAAAAGAAGGGGATGAAGCGGAGGAGGGATGAGAAATTCCGGATTTTGCTTTCTCTCTCGCGAGCGCTCGCGCTCTCGCCCACGTTCAACTTCAATCTGTCTCTTTATATCCATATATATATATATACATACAATTCGCAAGACCTCGTACTTTTGCGTCTTGTCGTCCGGTCGACCATGTACATACACCCGCGAGTACTGAGTGAAGTTACGTGCCATCCGGAATATTTTCCTGACAGGAAGAAAGGAATCTCATTAATTTGCTCCGGTGGGTCCTCCGGCTTCTCTACGTCGTCGTTTTCTTACTCTCTCTATTTCTCTTTCTGTGCCAGCGTGTCCGCCACCCTCGAAACTTTTCGCAAACGTATAGGAATGTACCGGGAGAGAGAGAGAAAGAGAAAGAGAAGAGTCCCTCCCACCGGCCAGAGGAACCCGTTTTCATTCTATAAAAGCCGAGAGAGCGTTATGCGGATCCGTTACGAAGGATAAACCGAGTGCGCCCCGTAATCATATACGCAAGTTGTATGTCCAACCTCTGATACCGGATAAGAATCTCCGGGCTCTCTATATTGGAATTCGAGAGATCGGTGATTTTTATTTGGTTCGTCTTGAAATTGGATTTATGGAAAGATTTAAAACCGGACTGCGGAATAACTTTCGCGTCCTACCGACTTTTCCATCCATATAATTGCAAAATTCCGAGCGTTTCGACGTTTTTTCCGATAATTAATCATCGAACGAGACTCGAATTAAGAGTCGCCGTACACCCCTTTCAGCCCCTTCCCACCCCCCCCGCGAAAAACCTGAATCTTTTTCGAACCGTACGAACTTGATTCGATTTCATAGACAAAAGAGAACCATTTTGAAAATACTTTTACAAGTAGGTTCAAAGGAGAGGTAAACGACGAGCGAGGCCTCGTCGTCGTCGTCGTCGTCGTCGTCAACGTCGTTGTCGTTGTGGATCCGTTGATGGAGGTCTTAGAAAGGTCGAGAGTATTGCATCAATGCCCCTCGACTCTCGATTGTCGAGAGAAAAAGAGGGAGAGAGCGAGTCTCGACATCGTGGTATCGACTCCCGCTTTCGCCGACGGTATTATTACCTCACAGTATTTTTTCTCTTTCACTCTCTCTCTCTCTCTCTCTATCTTTCTCCATTGTCCCTCTCTCACCGTGAATTCAGGCTACATTGAGCACGGACTACTATAACAAGAGAAAGAGAGAGAGAGAACTATAGCGAGTTGCTGCTCACGAAGGAAAACGAAGAGAACGAAGGAGTGTGCGGAACACGAGTTGAAGTGTATAAGAGCAAGAGAGAGAGAGAGAAAGACCACGATCTCCGCTTGCTGAGCTCGCTCGACCGGAAACTCGATTCCCTGTCGGAACAAGGTCTTACGGTTATGCCCCTGTGGAGGCTGCCACATCGTGGAAAGCGAGTGGAGAAAGAGAGAAGAAGATGAGGAAGAAGACGATCGGAGAGAAAAAAGGGAGATGAAAAAGAAGATCGACACGCAACGGGCTCTCTCTCTCTCTCTCTCTCTTCGGCACATCGAACTTAAAAGCTCGGATGCGGGTATTCGACGTTTGGAAAAGCATCTCGAGGAACATTTATACACTGAAATCGATGAGTCGAAAGAGCGAACGGGGGGCGCGAGGGGTGTGAAAGATGGTTTCGGAAAATATTTAATGGAGCGTGGACCGCGGGCATCAATGATGGAAAAGTGCGGTTACTTTTCGAAAAAAAAAAGCCTTTCCCTCCGCGATCTCTCTCTTTCTCTCTCTTATTCGGATAAAACACGTTGCCTAACATTTTCAAGAGAATTTTCAAGAAATAAAACATCCGAGTAATACGACAGGGGCTGAGGAAACAGTCGCTTCTGCGGATGCTGCTGCCACACGCGATTTACTGCAGCAGAGAATTAAGAAACAGAAGGAAGAGGAGCCGAAGACTTTGCAGATGGGCTCCGGCAGGGGGAGGGGAAGAAAAGAGGGGGAGTGGGGACGTTGACGAGGGTCACGCTCTCTGTGGCAAAGAAGAAGAGCTCGGGCGCAGTATCTCGAGGCTCGATCGAACCATCCACCAACCAACCTCGCGAGGAATCTTAATGGATCCCAGAGATTGCCGGAGGGGTATTCACGCTTTTCTCTCTCTCATCCCCCGAGCACTCCCTTCGCGGACGTGCTCTCTCTCTCTCTCTCTCTTTATTTCTTGGTGGACGTCAAATAAACGTAATTGCACGCCTCTCCGCTCTAAGAGAGCTTAGTAGCAAACGCCAGAGCGTGTATCCAGTGAGAAGTGTAAAAGAAAACGACATGCGCGTATGAGAATGAAATTCGAAAAACAAAAAAAAAACAGAAATAAATAAAACAAACGAATTTGCATCGAAGGAAAAGGTCCTGTTATGTTGATACTGAATTTTTCATTTGCGATATAAAGACGTGGGTGGAAGGGAGATATTTAATAAAGGATAAATAAACGAGATTGAAAAAGAAGAAGAAGAAGAAGAAAAAAAAAAACAAAAATCGAAGGTGGAAGTAATAAGCAAACGTTATTACCACCCATCGTATATAGCTATGATTTAATCGATGGAGTATAAAATTATTATCAGTGGCGTGCACCAGGTGGTTAATGGAGTCGGGGAAACAAGTGAGGTACGAAAAGCGAGGATGAGATGGCAGAAGAGCATGCACACACATAATTCAAAGTCAAAAGGGCTTGGAAAGCCACGTTATGCAATGTCGAGCTTTTCCATTTACGTCCTTGTGACTTTAAGCAACGATATCGACATGAAAATAGTATACACACATGCATACAGAGGAGAGAGGAGGTCGACGACGTCGATGTTTCGATCCGTGAGAGCGAGTAGCACCTGCCGGAACGCGCGCAGGAATGCATCGTGTGCAGCTTCGCTTCATGTGGCCTCTTCGATATTCCCATTCAATGTTCTTTCTATCTCTCTCTTCCTATTTCTCTCTTTCTCTCTCTCCTCGTCATTCTGCGACGAGAACGATCGAACTGCACCGTTACATCAGACAGTAAATATCACATATAGTACAAGGAGAGTGTGTGTGTTATGGCCCAAGCCGTGTAATATACTACGGATCGTTGGTATCGACTTTTCTTCCGCCATTGACCGACCTTGCGGATAAGCCACGTAAGAATGATGAGAGGAGAGGCTGGACCGCGAGAAATCTTTTTGCTCCCTTCGCGTTTAATAAGTTTAATCATATTTTCTTATCGTCTTCGTTTCATTTGATTTATTGTTTTAAAAAGCGAATGTCAGTATATAATAATGATTATTTTCTCAAAGTTCATGCCCGCGCCTTTCTTTTTTTGTTCATAGCTGGATATTTAATGCTTCAAATGAATCCTATTCGTGCTTTATATTTATTTATTTTTTCTCTTGGATATGCAAGAGGAGGGAAAACGTCCCAGGGGAATGGGAGGGCTTTTGCGGACCAGGTCGTTGATATTACTCGACTCTATTAAATTCATGGTGAACAATTTTCGACGAAATTACCTTCGTTCCCGAGAATAAGGGTCTTACCCCCGCTCTTCCATTCTTCCCTATCTAATATCGTCTTTCCCTTCTTTTTTTTCTTCTTCTTCTACTTTTTTTTTCCTCCGCTCTTCTTATTCTTCGTATATTACGGCGTACATCCCTCACCACGAGGCTCTCGTATATCTGATATGGTCTATCTCGTGCCAGAGAGGACTTGACTCTTTGTGCACGCATCCAGACGCCATCTTTGTCCGTTTCTTTTCCCTCTGGACCCTTCATTTATTTTTCCCCACCTCTCGCCTCTTAGCTCACGTTCTTTTTTTTTCTCCGCTTCTCCTCATCTAATTCCTCGCGAAATAATGTGCTCTCTCTCTCTCTCTCTCTCTCTCTTTCTATTCGCGCAAAAAACCCGAAAGAATATCGTTGGCGGAAACGCCTGGGTTAGGTAAACTCTTCATCGAGACTCACCCCCTCCGGGGGTTTGTACTCCCTGTGTACCCCTAATTGGAAAGAAATTGCATCTCTTCCTCGAGTGTTTCCTCGATTGAAAATCTCTTGCGCGGGGATTGGCCCAAGGCTCTGATACTCTCGGTGAGGGGGCCACTCAACTCTCTCTCCCCCCCTCTCCCTTCACCCCAACTGAATATATAATAATAATGGTATAGCAGACTCTGATACAGTGATTGCAGGCTAAACACACGATAAAATGAGAAAATTTCATTTGAAAAACAGTTTATTATCCCGTAACCGATGTTCCAGCATTATTGAAAAAAAAAAAAGATTTCTCAATAAAAAAAAAGAGTTAATTTAAGGGATTTAGTTATTAAAAAATTATTCTAATTATAAGGAGCCAGAATGCATTCACTTTTTTTTTGGGGTTTCGTGCACCGATGAGAGCCCTTACAATTTCTTGAACTTTCTCTTTTTTTTGGGCGAAGGAGGGATGAATTTTCTTTTTTTTTCGCCTCTTCTCCTTACTCGCCTCAACCCTTTCACGATCCTTTTCATGCGGAATAACGAAGCGCATAGATAGAAAAGCGTAAAAGGAGCCCAACCAGGAAAAAAAAGGTCTCGAGTTCGTGAGCTTCGGAAAAGCTCGAGTATCCGGTTGCATGTTTGCCAATCTACGTGTGCCTCTGTGACTTTTTTCTCTCTCTTTTTTTTTTTTTTTTTTACTTCAGTGTGTACAGGCGTTACTGTGTGAATGACTTACGGCAGTGCGCTCGGATGAGCATCAGACTTTCGTGCAGACGTTGCTTGTATGAATGTGGCCTTTTCCCGTATAGAAGCGAGCATTGGCATAAGGAAAGACCGAAAGGAGAGATATAGAAAGTGAGAAAGATAGCGAGAGAGAAAGAGAGAGAGAGAGAAAGAGAGAAAGAGGCAAGAAGAAGAACGCGGAGAGGAATCAGGCGTACGGGCTTGTGTGTCCTCCTGGTACATAACCGCGATCAAAGGCTTCAAAGGGGCCGTGTGTTTTCTCGAATTAGGCCGTGAATGCCCTCTTGCCGCGCTTCTCTCCGGCATTCCTCCTTTCCCAAAGTCCAACCAGCCTACTTTGATTAAGACGCCAAGAAAGAGCTGCTTGTTGCGTATCTCTCGAGCTCTCTCTCGTACATGAAAATCTATATATATATGTGCATGAGTATTTGTGAGAGTTGCCTCGACTTATATATTTTCAGTGAATATACGGCGGTCCTACGACGTAGCTCGCGGATGATGGGGTCTGGACCAAAGAGACGGAAAAATATGATGAGAAAAATGAATCTTGAGGGGGAAGAACAAAAAATTAAGCTAAGAAAAAAAGTAGCTAATTAGTATTGAGGCTATAAAAGCAATCTTCTTTCTGTCTCGAAATAACCGACGATTCAATCTCAATCTATATTATATACGCTTATTCTAATTTTTTTCATGGGTAAATTTTTATCTTCGTTCGCATAGAAATAAAAAAAGGAAAATAAACAATTTAATGATCGTGTTTCTGTCTCAAAGAAGCGCACGAAATATTGTGGAGAGTGATGATCAGGTTGCCGCTCCATGCAGTATTTACGCGTCTGCATGAGAATTTCATTTCTGACTCGTGATATAGAGAAGGGGGTACACGAAGGGGGAGGATGTAAAGAAAAATCTGGATTTCACGACACGGAACGCATTTATGACGACAAGAAAAATACTGCATGAAATTGTAGAAAAGACGAGAGTCACGACGACTTGGCAGAGTGCAAGGAGATGGTTTGAGAGAAGAAGAGGTGGAGAGAGGGTGGATCTCTGACACGGTGAGGGTAAAACGTGGATAGACGCGTCTCGCGCACTTTTTCTCGTCTCTTATATATTTCTTTCTCCAACCTCGTATACACCTCTACTTCTTCTTCTTCTTCTTTTTTTTTTCATCTCGTTCGCGCTCTCGAGCCCTTCTCATAATCTGTCGCCATGACGACAACCCCCCTCTCCCCCTCCCTTCTTCCTCCGCTCATCGTACACCTCACCAAAGCTCAAGGAGCATATACGCCGAGCTGGGCGCCTTTTCCTTCTGAATTATTTACGCCAGAGCATTCTACACTCTCTCTCTCTCTCTCTCTCTCTCTTTTTCTCTCTGTAACGTGTGTGTTTTATCATTCTAGGCACTGTATACATGTGTATTATGGTGTTATCCAAGAAGAAGAAAAATTTGTAAGAGATCCACCCCACACAGTGTCAGAGAGAATATTCTTGTAGACGATAATTGACATAAATTTGTATGACTTTTAAAAAAAATTTCTCGCACATATCGCATCATTTCCTTTAAATATTTTTCAACCAACGAATTGAACAGACGTTTTTAAACGCTTGGAGATTTTTTCTTTTCTTAAGTGGCCCATTTTTGCTGATCTTTCTTTCTCCTCCCTCCCCCTCCTCCCCGGAGGCACGTGTGTGCTCAAGACGCGCAATGTGCCATTCAGTGCGGTCACTCGAGAGAACAGAGACGAGAGAAATTGCCGAGAGGAGCAGCCCGAGAGGTGGAATAGTTTTTTTCAATACTTCTCGTTTCTCTCTCGTTTTCATCCCCTAACTCATCCTGCAAAAGACGTTTTCTCTAGCCCAGAGGACAAGTGCGGAGATACCAGCTAGGAGACTTTGAAAAAAGAGAAAAGATTCTTCCGCTCTCTCTGTCTCTCTCTTGCTTTATCTTTCTCTCTCTCTCTCTCTCTTTTTATCCTTATTCGCCACACGCTTTCTTCCCTCGTGGTTTTCTTCTCGGCGAAGCTCGAGGAAGCTACGAATCTTAGGCGAGAAGTATATAGAGCGCGTGGCCGGTCGATAAGACGATGTAGAAGTAAAAAAAAGGGAAAAAAGAGACAAGGAGAGAGAGAGAGAGAGAGATGCCTGGCGCCCCGCGGCAGATTTACGTCGCTCTCGATAAACCTTTAAGATTAAGAGTGAAAAGAAAGAGAAGAGAAGAAGACGTAACTGTATTACGGGAGTAAATATATATATATATATAAAG
>JABMBV010008203.1:0-10132 GCA_018906735.1 Mesochorus sp. PSUC_FEM 10030011 | reverse complement strand
TATTATTCTTTATTTTTTTTTTTATATTTATTCATATTTATGAGAGGGAGGGAAGCAAAACGGCGTGGAATGGAGTAGGGGAAGGGATTGCGAGAACGCGACGAGGTCGTACGATGCGTGCACGACGCTTTTGGAAGGATGACACGCGGGCGGTCCATTACAGATGCAACGAGTACACTGTTGCATTGCTACAAGCGCAGACATTCGGAATAGAGAAAGTGGGGGAGGGAGAGGTGGAGCGAATACATGGAAGCGAATTATACCTGTATATTGGAGGGAGTCGTGCTCGGTATATAGCCCGCGAGGAGGGGGGAAAGGGGGAGGTCTTTTAATGAGCGTCTCGCGGAGCGTACACAGGTGTTGTCCATGTGTGCGTGTCTGTACCGCGAGAGCAATACAGCGGCTCCAGGGTCGTTAAATTATAGTATCTTTCTCGTGGTACCAAAAAAAAAAACTTACATATATATAAGACACATTTGACATTGAACGTTTTTTTTGTTCGAAGGTTTTAAAATCGCAATTTCGTAGTTTATTTAGCGATTTTGTGATTATTTCCTCTACAGAAGATTTTTGTCCGTAAAACGGTTAATTAGAACGAAATTATATCGAGTGGTTCTATCAAATAAATTAAATTATTTGACGATCGAAATCGTATATTTACAATTACTGATAATATAGTAATTTCTTAAAAAAAAATTTCGAGTTTTTAAGGTTTTCGCGCAGGATAAATAATTATTCCGGGGCGATGACAATTAATTTGCAGCGCGTATATACACGACGCACAGAATTTCTGTGCCAATATCTCATTAAGCTTTACGAGACAACGATAATTTCTGAGATACGCATATATGCGGAATATTCGCGGTAGTTTCTGTAATTCTCTCTGTGTTTCAGTATATGGCAAATCGTGGAAAAGAGAGAATGCAGCAAAAAAGATGAGGGACTAAAAAAAAAAAAGAATGAGAGAGAAAAAAAAGACAATATATATTCTCAAACACATTTAAGCGAGGAATTTCGCGAGACAGAGATCCAGCAAGGAGATTGCGGAGTGAAAAGATTGATAACGTGACTTTGGAGGTTCTTTCGGTGCTTCGCTCGCGCGAGGATATCGTGCGTGGATGCATTTTGTCGTGCCGCATATCAGGGAGCTGCATAAGCGGCAGAAAACAGGGCCTATTAAAAGAATCATGGGTCCCTATCGATCCTGACCATTTCTCTCTCTCTCTTTGCAAGGTGCTCTCATGCAAAAGCTTTGATCTACTCTTTCTCTTCTCTTTCTTTCTCTTCTTCGCCTATATCCATATAAAATGAAAATAAAGAAAAAAAAATGAACGTGCAAGGCTCGGGATATTCGCATTGCAAAATATGTATATGAACGTAAAGAAAAGACGAAGAAAATCACGAGGGATGCTTGCGGATGGATGTTGAGGGAAGAAGGGTGGTTGGCAGGGGGAAAAAAGGTTCAGTAGAGGGGGGAGGGAGGAGAGAAGAAGATTCGCAGAGTGTGTGACGGCACCACGCGGAGGAATGTAGCAGCTGCCCGATTCATTCACATTCTCTCTCGCGCTGGAATTCCATACTATATACAAACACTTGACTTGCGATTCGAGCACGGAGATTTTAACGGCGAGGGCGCACACAGTGCGAATCGTTATAACGCGCGCAGGGATATATAATGTCAAAATGGCGTATCGAGGCCCGAGCTAGAATGGGCGCGTCGCCTTGCTGGCTTCAAGCCATCGATATATACATGTACACTCGTATATTATCACTTTGGTTGATGTCGTTGGTCCTGCAGCAGCAGCAGCAGCAGCAGCGCAGCTTTACCATAGGGCACTTGGCGTCTCGTCAAACGTGTATGCGTATACGCGCGGGACAAGTATAAACCGCGAGTCCGCAGCTTATATATTCCTCGACTCGCTCGACCACTATTTCCATTTAATTCCCCGCTTTATTATACGCACTTGTCGCCACATATAATATGTGCCCGCGTATACGCTAGGGAAAATCGCGGCTGAATGAGGATCATCCAAGAAAGAATCCCCATTTTGCCTTGACGTTTTATCAATGAAGTTCTGAAGATTTGTGGATTTATATGCTCGAATAGATTGACGGGGCGGCTTCAAGCATTTTTCGAAGTCTTTAAAGCTGGAACGAACGCGGTTGAGGGAAAATGCGTTTTTCGATCGTATGAAACAAAATCAATCGAGTGCTGAATATAAGCGTTAATTATCGTTTAAAAAATTGTTCCATTTTTGGTGTACATTATGTATGAAAGCGGTGTGCGTTTATATAAGTGTTTTAATCATACTATTTATCATTAGCAATAAATTCGAGTCTACCGATAAACTTTAGCGCTCGGGGTGAGATTACATTCATTTAAATTTCATTAAATTTCATTGAGTATCAAAAGAGGAGGACATTGGCTTTGAGCCGATATCGATAATACTGACCTGCATCTACTCTGCGCCATTACGCGGGGAAAATAATTAATTATAAAAGCTTCTATTAATCGCGCGGGTTGTGAATGAGAGAACAAAAATTCTTTTAGCGAAAAACTCGCTCGACGTTTTGCCACGCATCGCAGACTCGCGCGATGACCTCGTGGCAAAAAAGTTGCGCAGAGAGAATTCTTTTTCGAACTGAAAAAAAAATTGTTAGATTGCACACGCGGTCGCGATAAATCATCTACGTGGCTCAGGCATCCATTGCTCATCAATGAACGAAAAATTCGTTTCACACTCCCTGCTCGTCCGCATTCTTTCCCAAATCTGCGCTGACAGAAACAATTCGCAACATTTTCCGCCTAGTTTTTGTCACTAATTTTCTAGTGGATGTCTTTGAAATCGATAACTTAGAAAAATGTGTAAAACGTGCGACAGCATTGTCGCCGTGCAATATTAATCTCGAGACAAAATATAATGATGATGTAATTGAGATAAACACGTGCGATTTAGTCCGAGGAGGTCTATTATTTTTCGTTCGAGTGTCACACTTATAACAACGAGACATTTTTTCATTTTTTGTCACCCTCTCTTGCCATATCTTTCTTTAAAGGTGCGAGAAAGTGAGAGAGAGAGAGAGAGAGAGAGAGAGAGAGAGAGAAGAGGAAGTGGAAACGCTAACGATCGCCCCCGAACAATGAAACGCACAATGTTAATGAGAAAAGTAATTATAAGAGACTTTTCTCCCAGAAACAAATCGCGGAGAGAGAGAGAGAGAGAGAGAGAAAATGAAGAAAAAAGGGGCTGTTCTGGGTTGAAGGAGCTGTTGGAAAGGGTAAGATGCCGAGAAAAGGGGGTTAAATTGTGTTTCGCGTTAACTGCAAGCTGGTCACATGTATGCGGATTAGTATGCGTGCTCTGAAGGCAACCAAGGTGCGCTTCTCGAGCAACAGAGGTCACGAGAGCCTCTGAGAAAACGTCAGGGGTCATAATGTAAGTGCCGAGTGGTCCACGCGTCCTCAGACTTCCTCAAAGTCTTATTCCCAATCCCGTATTACGTTTTTATATATATAATTTTTTCATCTACAAGTGTTCGTACATGTGTAAATAAATACATATACGGACTTGAACGCAATGCGATTTTTCTCTCTCGGCATTAACTCTCGGTTAGGTTAACATGAGTTTTCCAACGAACCGCGAAATGTATACCTTGAGCCTCAAGACTTTTGTCCATGCTTTTACAGCGCATAAGGAAACACTGCGAAAAGAGTGGAAAAAGAGGAAGGGAGAAAGGGCTTAATTCCCATATTTCTCGACATTCGTAGCATTCCTTTTTTTTTTAATTTACTTTACGACGAAGGCGACGATTAATCGACTCGTTAACCACTTCGTTTTCTAGTTTCCTTTTTTCTTCCCGTTTTTTTTTCCTTCGTTTTCTTCATTTAACTGCACCACGACAAGTGTCGCCTTTAATGCTTCGCATCAAAAAAGCTGTTCTGTATAAAAAAAAAGTGTTATTCGCCCTCGGTATTATATACCAGCTTTGGACCTTGTGAGTACGCACTTGAACACTTTTTTCCTCTCTCTCTTTCTCTCTCACCCTTCAACTATACACACATTAATACGTGTGTCCGAGTACGCGTTGGCTAGTAAACGAATCAAGAGGAACGACCGGAGAGAATAACGTGCGGCAACCTCGAAAAAAAAAGAAATATGATGAAGAAAAATAGGCACAACGGTCATAATGGCCAACCCTATACTATCTAAAGCTCAACACCAATTTACCCCCCTACTATATATAAACCGCCCCGAATCAGAAGTGAAAACGACACCGGACGACGATAAATTGATGAATCGGTTATACGTGACTGGCACTCGATATCAACGCTGTAGGTGTATTATCGGACCTATATTACGAGCCTGGGAATACGAAAAGCCTGCGTGACAAAAATATCGATGAGAATTCGAGCTTCGATATTTCGACCCTCCTCTCCTACATTTTTTCTCTTTGTGAGATATACAATATAAATATAAATTTGATTAAACATTTCAATATTGATGGACTGAAATAGACGAGCTACAGATAAAAAATGCTCGAATTTACTTTGTTAAAATGTTTTGTAGTCAATACACTTTTATGAAAACTCGTAGGATTTCATGGAAAATTTTTTTTCCTTATTAATATCGAGATTAATAAATGATTACTTGATTATTCAATTACAAAAATAAAATAATTTCAACGTTGAATATTGAATCTTTGGTACTGAATATTTTTACACAAATGCTTATAAATTTTTATTTAATTCGTAATAATTTTGATAAAAGTATAATTATGATTTGTGATAATTTCTATGTTTAAACAAAAAAAAATGTTTATAAAGATAAATCATAAATTTTTGAATTATCAAATGTGTTGTTCGTTTGTGTCGTAGATCGAAACGTTGCAGTGACGTGGAAGTATGATATGACTAGAGGCTGGAATGTTACGTGTGCCAGACAGAGGAATAACGTCAGAGTGAGTTAGAGGAGGGGGAGGCTCGTAATTTGAGCGCCAGTGGCATCAGTCGACGAGTTTAATGACGTTAGCTGCAATTACATGCATTAGTACGACATGACGAGAGAACTTGGGTGTGTATGAGGAGTAAGAGCACCGCACAGGAGGGTGGAAAAGAGGAGGGGGAGAGGGTGAAGGGGTCGGAAAAGAGGAGGCATCAGAATATGAAGTCAGAGCTTGGTATCTGGAGCAAAACGACTATATATGTGGACACATAGACGTGAAAAAAAGAAGGGAGGAGAGGAAGAGCCGGTGAGAGAATACAGATAAGATACAGTCGAGATTTCCGAATGGAAAAAGCCAAAAAATTATCTCAACAAACAAATTAGGAAAGTCGTTCGTATCAATGCCTGTGTACATTTAATTATATAGTAATAACTTTACGTTCAAACATTTTTTGAATTTCCAAAATGGCGCAATTAACATTAAATTGAAATAAAATAATTGGTATAGTCGTCAGTATTGCAAAATGTAGCCGATTATAAATATTTTATATAATACATCATAAAACTTTAATACATTTGAGACATTCGACTGTAATTCGCGTTCCCATTACCGATGCACATCTATGCACCCACGCGCAATGATTACAGAACGAGAAAAACGAAGATAGATGAAGAGAAAGAAAAAAAAATGTATATAGTATATATGGTAGGCTCAACAGTCATGGCGTCGCAGACCTCAGTCTTAGCCAGCTATAGCTAATGATGCCGGATGGCAATAACGCGACGACGACGACGACGACGACGACGACGACAAGGTCGGTGGAGCGAGGGCGAGGAAATGGGGGATGAAAAACGAGAGGAGAGAGAGTTTGGTGGGTGTGTGATCTGCGAACTGAGATAGGAAGAACGAGAGAGGAAGATAAACCAACAAAGAGAGGGAGAGAGAGAGAGAGAGGGATGGAGTGAGAGAGAGAGAGAGAGAGAGAGAGAGGGGGGAGGGAGAGAGAGAGATAGAGGTAAAAAAAGCCTACGAGTAAAGAGGATGCTGGTTGATGTTGGTAGAGCGACGAGTTTAAAACGGTCGGGCCGAGGGGAGGGATCCAGTAAAATGCGTTAAGGCGTTAACCGTTAACGTGTTATAGTTTGGCTCTTCCGTAAGGTCGGGGGGTATGATACTCGCTGTTTTTACTGTGTCGTTTCGTAGCTAAAACATTACATTAAAGCGAGAATGAAGTGAGGGTAGGAGGAGGACGAGGAGGAGAAGGAAGGGCCAGGGTATGTGACGAAGGCTCTCGTGCGCGTCAGGGGTTGCAAAGAGCTACGGTTATATATCCACGCATCGTTGAGCCACGATCAAACGGCAAACAGAACGGTGGCGCCGACGAGGATGATGTTGGGCTTGCTGAAAATCCATCTCGCTCTCTCTCTCTCTCTCTCTCTCACACACACTCTCTGTTTCTCGCTCTCTGCTGCTGCTGCTGCTCGGATAATTCTTTGATCGTTCAGAAAGATACACTACGTCTGTGTACGGACGTTGTGGGAGGAAACCTCTGACTCGAGCTGTCGGCGGCAAGGGGTGATACCGCGGAATCGCAACTATACACCATTTTATGTGTATAAATATGTTGATCGCGTGTATGCGTATCATGATTTTAACACGCGTTTTGCACGTAATGATGCGACTAAAAGAAGATAATAAATAAAAGTCAACTTTTGTGTGACGTCGTTCGTTTGCCAGTTACGATTGCAGCTCCAATACCTGTCGCGTTTGTGTCTCGAGACAAAAAGTTTAATCCGATCCGAATTATTTGAGGTAAGATATAATACATGCAGCGATTGAGAAAAAAAAAGAAGATTTCTGGATGTCCGCGCGCCTATGGATTCAGATAATCTATCCAGAAGTTTTTAATAACAGTTTATTTGGGAAGTATAGTCGAGGAAAAGTGATTATCCCGGATCGTCTTTGAGCACGACAAATTCCAAGCGTAAAATTCGTCGAGCGCATTCAATCCGTAGTTAACGAGAAATCTATATACATATGTATATAGGCGAAGGCGCGCGCACAGGAGAGCGATATGACGCGTATGATGTCTATTAATATTGGTTTGTGTATAGGCAAAGGGCTGACAGACGCTTTACCATCGATATATTCACGCCATAGGGACGACATAGAGATATGCATTTGTAAAAGGGTTTCTCTCCCGCTCGTTTCTCTTGGCGTGTCGTGTGCGCGTGCGGAGGCTTTCTCTCATTTTATATACGTGTGTACATATATATACAATATCAAGAGATATAGAGATGTGCAGAGAGAATGTGTGTGTGTGTGTGTGTGAGAGAGAGAGAGAGAGAATCTAGCGTCCCGGGGAGAGTCACAAAGTAGCATTCTATTGACAGGGCAGACGAGTAGAATGAGAGCTAGCAATGTGGAGCGGGGATTCTGGGCATAGAACTCTACCATAGAATTGGATACGGTGGAAACAGAAGCTGGCCAGCAAGAGAACCAGGACAAAGCTGCTCCCCCCTCCTCTCCCTCTCTCTCTCTCTCTCTCTTTCTCTCTATTTCTCTGTTCATCCCTGTGTCTCTCCGAGTTGGCCGGTGATTATACTTGGTGATCATATCGCTCGCATATTGACAAACAGCCGCACAGAGAATTATCCCCGGGTTTGTATATGCCTCATTCCCCGGTTTGTTCTCCCTCTTTCTATCCTTCTCATCTTCTCTCTCTCTCTCTCTCCCCCTTCCCCAGATTTGTACCTCTCCACCATACACCGGCGCCTAGCGTCGATCTATCTATCGATCTTTCTCCATCTGTGTTTCTCGCATCGCAGCCTCGTTCTCCATAACTCGTCCCTTTCACCTAGAATATATATCTGTCTCACTTTTTGGCTCGTGCTTTCGGCATATATATATATATATATATGCATATATATATAAATGTAATACATACATATATATTGTTGTTTGCATGTGTTTGTATGAGTGTAACTATATGAATACGCGTTCGCCATCGGTTCGCCAACACACCAGTCGCTTCTCTTGCACCAGTGAACGCCGTCCGCCCACCAGCCAACCCACAATACACCGCTAATTCCCATAAAGCACCGAGATCCCCATTCCCCCTTCCCCTTCCTTCTCTCTTTCTCTTTCTCTCCTTCTCTCTCTCTCTCTCTCCCTTCTCTTCCGATACGCAAATGGACAAACGGACGCACGCCGGTGCACAAACACCGAGCCCGGTGCGGTTGGTCGAACCCCCTCAAAACAACTCGATCCCCCATCGCCATTTCCCTTTCTGTATATCCGTGAATAAACCCGAATATTCTCGGTCCGGGAATATACCCCTAAATCTGTGTACGTAATCTGTTGTTGATACTATGTATATACATCTCTGTTGTATGTATGTGTGTCTCCGGTTGTCTATGTATTTATATGGATACGCGGCTTTTCGCGTGTGTACATAAAACATATACACAACTTTGTATATATATGTGTATACATATATATGTATGCCCAAGAATTTTCGTTTTTCGTATAATAATAACAACAGAGCGCGTGCTCAGTCTACCCGAAATTGTATTTACCGATTCCCGCAGCAATTTCGATCGGACCCACCGTGCACCTGCGGCGATATCCACTTCGATGTATACGATAAATAAATCTGTACCTAAACGGGTGTGTGTGTGTGTGTGTTTATATATAAGCGCGTTGTTGTTTTATTCAGAGGATTGCTATACATATGACCACGAGGTAGAGCCAACGTCTCTATATATTTTTCTACGTAATTAAGAGATCCTGTAAAAATAATGAAAAACAAATTTTGTTATCGTATATAAAGGCTGTTTGCTGACGATCAGTTAATCAGGTTACGGGAAAAATATATTTTTTCTTTAACATTCGAGAGTTACCTGACATGTTAGCGAAATTATAAAATTGTCAATGATTTTAAGTATTTCAAGAGTATTCCAGAGTCTCTGTCACTTTTTTTCTTGGCTATCGACTCTTTACCGTGCTAATATAGGATAATAATTTTTTTAATGAAATTGGACATTTCATTAACTGGGATATTGCGAAATGATACGATAAAAAGAGTAATTGGAGACCATTAATCTTTCAGTGAAATTCACATATTGTTTTTTGCTCGTTCTGTTCTTTTTTTTTTAGACTTTTTTTTGGATCATGAAAGAAAATCTTTGCCGTGGTGGTCCCGCGATAATTCTAGTCTTATTTCTTAGCGTCGAGGTCATAGAATCGAATGCAATTTGGAGATGGAGGTGCCCAGCCCACGGAGAAACGTGAGCGAGAGTTTGCCGCGACAGGAGACTGCTTTGCCTCTCGGTTTTGCAGCGCACGCCGCACGTTCTCCATTAGTTTTGTCAGGCAGTTTTGTGTGTGCGTTATTCGCGACTGTACCCTCCGCAACTGGGCGTGACACAAAGTTCTTTCGTGCACAGGTGCAGTTCTGCTCATGTATATATTATGTATAGAGAAGCCACGGGCAATGTACCACCCTCGGTCTATCTCGCTCGTTCAAGCACCAGTGGAGGGGTAAGAATATAACGCTGGCGCCAGAACGTTTTACGATGTTCTGGTGGGCCAAGAGAGGAGAACAAGAAACTTATATATGTATAACGTCTATACGGATAGCGGACGAGCAATGGTGGGCCAACACCCACGCAATCCGCGACTCCAAATAAATATTAAAATATAGGTGCTCGTGTCCGCATGTAAAATTGCATAATAAATCATAAATGTAACAAAATGTGTATACTCTTGACAGTTAAATTACTCTCGTCATTATTTGCATGAATTCAATTGAAACATTTTGTTGAGTCTCGCATGTATAAAGAAATATTTGCCAATATATGTACTTTAAATTAATATTCTGAAAAAAAAACCATAATTATATGATTTTCCAAAATAATTGATGGCGATCGAAAGCTACGAGGGCCAGGGTAAGTGAAGAAAAAATATACGGAACAGTTTCGGAGTTCCGAAAAAATATATATATATATTGAACGGAAGTTTTTTTTTTCTTTGCCAATGACCTGACACGCAGAAAAAGAAATGGAATTACGCATGAGAAAATTTCGCGGAGCTAGATCGATCTCGAGAGGCGTCTCACTTTGCTGTGTTCTTTATCACTGTCTATATATATGCACGCAGTTGTATATATATATATGTATATATATAT
>JABMBV010008192.1:0-10134 GCA_018906735.1 Mesochorus sp. PSUC_FEM 10030011 | reverse complement strand
CTTTTTTCTAATTGCGATGAGAAAATAATTTTATATGCCAGTCGATTCATTCTGAAAAAATCACGTTTTTTAACATTAAAAATAAATTCTTTCATGTTTAGTAATAAATGCCTTAAACCGATTTTGTTTCTGCCCATTTTTTTTGTAAAAAAAATTCATTAAAAACTCTTTGAAGAAAAGAAGAGAAGATAAGAAAAATAAAAAATATTAATACAAATTTTCAAGAATGTATCTTTAATATATTTGTATGCAAAAATATTTCTGAAGAATATTTCTCTTCATACTCACAACTGGTAATAAGTTGAAAATTAAAAAAAAAAAACTTGAAAATGTATAAGAATATCGAGGTTTCCCTAAACATTGGGATACTTAATTTACTGGTAGTTTTTTTTCCAAGGCCTCAAATTTGAATAGCATTTTAGCTAATAATCTACAGGTTCACGTTATAACATTTTATGATTTATTGTGATGCCCAAAAATATTTAATACTTTTGTTGGTTATATATATTACAGATAGAGTTAAATCGGAGCATGAAAAATTCCTGCTTAGCCTGGAAAACCCTATGAGAATCCCGAAGGAAAAGATAACTCGTTGGCATCCAGAATTTGACATTGAAAGTTGTCCGCCTGTAGAGCTTGCTGATTTGCCGGAAGCACCAAACGTTGAAAAGGCCCACTCGGCCAAGGAAGTTCTTGGTAAGTCATGTTGTCAATTAGCAAAGTGCTAATTTTATTTTTTCTATATTCTATATGTCAACCCTTTATGACACGATGCCACCTGTTACTAAACAGTTTTTTTGCGATTCAATTGAACCGATGCTTTTTGTGATTTTATAATCATAGAATGTTACAAAATCAAATTTCATATGCAAGGATTTAAAAATTTTTGTGCTAATTCGTTGATATTAGTAAAGAAATTCTAAGAAAAAACAATACGTTTGTTTGAAGAAAAAAAAACGAAACAAAACATTATTGAAGGCAATTGTGAACAATATTTTTGGATAAAACATACCACGTTAAATAAAAATCTTTTTTTTATCATCACTATTATTTGAAATCGAAAATTTTGTGTAAAGCAACTTAAGGTAGTTCTATCGTAAGATTAAAATCGAAAAATTGTTTTTCAGTTTTTCTCACATACAAAATGATTTGCGGACTCGAGTTGATTAAGAAAAGTTGTTGCAAATTGACTAAAAATTAACGTATTTCAAATTCAAAGTCGCTCAAGGTCATGTGTACTGACTGCATAATTACAAAAACTGCGAAAATTTTTTTCTCTAAATTTTTTTTTGGAAACTAAAGACAGCTTCTTTGATGTTGCATAAAAATGTATGCAATATTTTAAGAAAGTTTCATCACGTAGAAGCCGAGATATTTATTGATAAAAATGCAAGTTTAAGACGCGCTCTTATGAGAGAGAAATTTTCTACGATTTTTATTTCTAACGATATTTTGTTTTTTGCGAGAAAAGACAAATTTTGAGTTCACGAGAATTTCGTCAGATTTTTTTTTTCAAAATTTTCTTTTTAAATATATTTTTGGCGTTATTAAAATTATATTAATATTTTATTCCATCTTTTCTTACTGAATATTGTTGATTCCAATTTTCGGTTAATTATAGAAAAAGCCAAATCTCTGTTCAATTGCAACACGCGAATGGAAAAGGCTTTACAACGATTGGCCGATGCCAAAATGACATTGGAACCAACGGTCAACGGTTCCACAACAACAATTGCGGCAACTCCTGACTCTAAGGAATCGACAGATGTACCCAGGAAAGTTGAAATTTCCATTGTCGATACACCTCCAATGACGCCAACGACACAAAGTCATTTAAATTCTGCATTTAAGGGAATACCGATAGCTCTTCTTGAACGGGTAAGTTTTTTTTTTTCTTATTTTTTATCCTTTGCAGCACAGTGGAATTATTGTGTCTCACCTTTTTTTCCGTAAACATTTTCCGATTGGTTGGCACAGTTTTCAATCGATTTTTGAATGCTTTTAGTATTTTAATCTTAATTATATATTCATGAATGAACATCGACGTCGAATATTTGAAATCATTTGTCATTTTGTTCATACAAATAAGCAAACATTGAAAAATGACGATTTTTCTGAAAACGAAAAATTCATTTTATTCCAAGATTTTTTAAGTTTCAACGCTAAATTTCATGATCACGAGTTTAAAATATCAAAAAAAATAACGAATTTAGCATGACGAGAATAAACGTTGGCACCCGTCGTTTTTTTAATGTTTTATTTCGAATCTACATACTTTTAATTGGGAAATGAAAAGTGGCGAATTTGATAAAACGAAAAAAAGTATTTTTAATCTGCCATTCTCAATTTCATAATTTATAATACATTTCAAGCCGATAGTACGTAAGGAAAAATGAGTGCTCCAATCGGTTAAAAAAAGTTAGCACATCATAGAAAAAAAGAAGGAAATAAACACTTTTTTAATTATGGTATAAATAATTTTTTTTAATTATTATCGTATTGAATGTATCTTTTGAAAAAAGTTGTTAAGGTATTACTACGTTAAAACCAACACCTCATAATCAAGCTCAAATTTAGTGTGCTTCTAATTTGTAATAAAACACGTATATTTTTAAAAATAACATTTATTTGAGCCGCGACTAATCCAACCAGAAACTTACATCAAGTAGAGAAAAAGATTAGAAATTTATATTTAAAAAAATTCAGCACTTTTTACTCATTGGATGTACTGATACAAACGTAAAGGTTTAACATTTTTGATGAAATCGCACGTAAGATGGTTGAGAAGAGAGCATTAGGGCATATTGAGCTTCTTATTTTTAATAGTCATCTATGTATAAATCCATAATATTGAAATGTTTGAGACTCTACGACTGAATTTATTCAAGAATTGAAAAGATTGAACAATAAAACGAGTGGGTCAATTTTTGGCACTTTTCTGTTTACAGTAGTACCATAAAAATACCTTAAGGCAGGATATCATCTTTGTCCGCAATTTTTCAAGTTTTTAATGATTTTTTTTTACTAAAAAAACAGGCAGAAACAAAATCGGTTTAAAACATTTATTACTCTATTATGTAAATAACGCCATTTAGATGCACTTTCGGTCTGCGTCTCAAAAAGTCTTCTAGTGAGTGACTATTAAAACAAACACACAGATTTTTTTTCATTAAGAACAACATATTTTAAGTCTATATGTAAGGCTTTTTCGAAATTTTTATTTAAACAAAAGTTAATTTTTCATGTTAAAAAACGTTAGAAAAAAGCTTAAACTATGCACCAAAAAT
This sequence comes from Mesochorus sp. PSUC_FEM 10030011, assembly GCA_018906735.1. NCBI lineage: Eukaryota > Metazoa > Arthropoda > Insecta > Hymenoptera > Ichneumonidae > Mesochorus > Mesochorus sp. PSUC_FEM 10030011. Next base: position 6,847 of record JABMBV010008192.1, on the reverse strand, counting down.
AAGATAACAACTTTATTGAATAAATCCAACGTACATTCTCAAATTGTACTATTCAGAAGAATTGTGCAAATTTTCAAGTCGATCCAACAAATATTGAACGAGGAATTTGACACGCAGATTTGAAAAATATTTTTTCTAGAACCAAAGAAACACTTACTCATAATCGGTTTGTAACATTACGAAAAGGTTTCAGTTACCGTTATATAGAATTTTTTCCAATTTTACATATTTCGAAGAATATTTTAAGCAACAAAAAAATTCTTTTTTTGCAAATTTTCAAGGTGATATCCTGCCTTAACAACGGTATATAATTAGGCAAAAGATTGTGAGACTTTCAAGGTCACGTACATGAAATATTTACTGAGGTGCAATAATAATTAATTCAGCTGGCTCAATATTATTGTATTCTTTCGTGAACTTCGATATAAAACGCAGTCAATGTAAACATACACACACGTTATGTAAAGATTTGATAATTTTTTTAGGTACGAGCGAAACAAGCGGCAAAAGCACTGGAGTCGATGACTCGGACTCCGACTGCCGATAGAGAGGCGACCATGTACTCGAGACTTCCCGAGATGGTGAAAATTCTTCGTAACATCTTCGTTGTTGAGAAAAAGGGAGTCTTGCCACTTGAAACTGCAATAGTGAAGCTCGACAATTCTTATAGAACAAAATTGACGGCCAATGATCTCGAGGAACACATCAAGCTTATATGCAAATTGTTGCCGACATTCATGTGTTTGCAAAAAATACGTCAGATTGATTATTTGAAGCTCGCAAAAACAGCTGATATCGTAAAAGTTATGAAGAGACTTGAGATTCTCGCTAACGACAAGGTTAAGGCATGACCGGATTTAAAAATAATGTAGTAGATTGCTTTGAAGAAAAACACGCATTGTCCAATGTTTGTCAATTAAAAAATTCATGAGACACAGTTCAAAAGTTCTACGATAATGAAAAATGGTATATTGAAATAAATAGAGTGGTACGCTGATTAATTCTTTTCATTTATTTTTTGTTGTACCCAACTTGAAAAATTGTATTTTTGTTGGTAAATCGCGCAGCTATAAATCGAATTTGAGCCACGATTCTTTTGTATTATTTGTGTGTTGAAGTTTTCGACTGAAAACGAGATAAATCGATTTTGTTTATATATTCTATATTCATTGGTACATCTTCATGGATATACATATATTTCAATATACATTTCATTTAACCGTTACTTCTATGATTCATCGATATGGTCGACCATTATCATATATCGTACTTATTTTTGAGATCTAATTATAAAACGATCTTTTTTTTTTTATAAAATCATATTATCAATAAACGCAATCTATAACATTATTTACAGACAAAAAATGTCAGATACTGTTGAAATTCATTAATCTGAAGTTCAATTTGTACTATTTACAATACATTAAGAAATTAAAAAACTGGAGACATTGCGAGTTCTTGTTTCCAAATTGGTTTTTCGTGGAAACATTGAATATTGTCGACAATTAATATTAGTCTACTGTTTAGTGTCAATTATTGTATTCTTCTTCAATTATTCATTATGTCCCAAATGTGAAATCTCCATCGAAGGAATAGAAAAAAAGAAATACATTGCCTATATGGCAATTAGATTGAAAATATTTTTTTTGTAGAGGTTCATAGAGTCTATTGCTCAATTTATTTTCAGAATAATAATATTAATTTGATATAATATTATTATGGTGGTTAAAAATAAAACCCGATATTATATTTCATGGGATATTTTTTCACGAAATTCAGTTCGCAATACTGTAAAGAAGAATAATATCGTATTTTTGGAAATAAAATTTCTTCAATCGACAAGCGTTAGCAATCGGAGAAAAAAAACTGGACAAGTGCATTTGTTGACTTCCGTTCTCATATGTTTTCATAAAGAATCCTATCGAATATCTGCGAATTCCTCTTACACCTTATTCAAATTGAGTAATCAAATATATATAATATTAATCTTCAAATCGTACATTTAATTTCAGAGCTTTATTATACACTAATCTGAAATAGGATTTTATATGATTTTTGTATTCACAACGGGTTAAGATATCAAAGTAGTCACACATATTTGTCGTGATGAAAGTAGTGTTGTGCTCGCGAAAATCGTTACGTGGGAACGAGTAATCGTGGACGGGTATTTGGGGATATTAGCCAAAGATAAGTAATACTCCAGCTCAACCCCTACAGCACAAAACATTGCATCTTGCAGAGATAAGAAATATTCTAAAAGTTGCTTCAATATTATTGTAATATTGCAATGCAATATTAGAAGTTACCAGTAATGTTGCCTCAATATTACTCTAACTATTTCAATGAAATATATAATACTTAAAAGCTGTTAGCAAAGTTGTTACCCAAAGGTTACTTTATGATTGCAACACAATTTCAGTATTCGATAAGTGTATAATTTTACCGAACATTTATATTAATTTATATGATAATGACAATTATTTTTATTGTTATTATCATCGTATTGCCACAAAATTATATGAACCGATTAAGGGAACTCAAAAACATATTAATTATTTTTGCAGACATTTTGCAAATTTTTTAAATAATTTCCCAAAATCGATATTTTGATGCTGAGTTCCCACGATTGATTATCGAAGAATTAAAAAAAATTCAGGAATCAATCAAAAGAATGGGTAAAAGATATATGTATTTAATTTTCAAACATTTATTCCTCGAAATGTCTTAATGGCTTTGCAAAAAAGCAGTTCTTCCAGTGGGCATTATTCAGCATAAATCATTGAAATCGAAATCATCCCGCACCTAATTTAAGCATTCAAGATTTAAATAGAAAATATTGCCAAGCGGTATTAAAATATTTCTGTAATATTCCGGCAACAATATTGAAATAGTCCTTTTAATATCGTTAGGCGATATTGCAGGAATATTTCAAAAAATGTTCATAAAAGAAGAAATAGGAACATTACTAAAATGTTATTGCAATTTTGCATGCAACATTTCTATCTTGCCAATAAAATATTGCAGCAACATTGATGCAATGTTCTGTGCTGTAAGGGAAGAGTTACCTTGTGACTTGGCTTTACGTTTATTTCAAACGAGTTATAATTTTACAAAGGTCGATGCCTTGAGACTAACGAAGTTCGGGTGTAGTCGCAGACTGCCCGTCTTGGGCTCAGTCGTGGTATTTATAAGTTCAGGGATAAACCCCGCAGTATATACTTATAGTGGCAATTGCCTAAGTAAACGGAACAAGGTTCAGCAATAAAGGATCGTCGATCAGCATAAAATATGGATTGACGATATTCCGATATCTGAATTCGGACAGTATTTTAACAGCCTTGTAAAATCCTTACAAAATGTGTTTAACTTAAAGTTCAATGATCTTGACTTGGTGTGAAAATATAATTGTGGTTGCTAAGAGGACACTACAATAGGTTTTGAATCAATTGTACCGTATAATGTAAGCATCTTCAAAATTTTGTTCGTTCCGATAGGCACTAGTTAACGATTTGAAAATTACATAAATTATCTATTTCAATAAACAAAAATTACTGTATAAGTTTCATTTGGATTCACTGAGCCGTTGAAAAATTGCTATTTCACAATTTAACACGGTATCTTATGGGACGCGATTAAAAGAAAGTCTGTACATATCGAAAAACATTTTTTTTTATATGCAGCTTCAAATATGAACAATGCATTTGATTAAAATATTATGTAGAAATGCTTTGTTGGCGTCAAGTTGAAATCAAGATATTTTCACTGCTAAAATTTTTTTCTAATATTTTTTTGTATAAAATATATAATGTTTGGCAGAAATAGCTTTTCTAACTGCAATTATATGTTATTTTTATGATAATTTGAATATTTGGGATATTAGATGTTTTAGATAATATTAGATCATTTATCCGAGAATTTTTGATTTTATATACCTTTTTTGTTCTCCAATTATACCCTATAAAACATTCTTAATGCTGAAGCAAGTATTTTATTGGTAACAAAGGAAATAACGGTATTGTCTACTTATGAATATTATACAATTGAACTAATGTACTTTCAATTCCGTCTATTTACAACTTTACAGTTCTCTCTTTTCATAGATAAATAGTTTTTTGCCATTTTCCAATCAATGATCACAGATATAGGTAAACGCTTAATTGCGCATAACCGGCATACAAATTCGATATTTGACACCTCATGATGCATAACTCGTTCGGCCTCGACAGTTTAAAATAACACGAGTTGGACTGCACGTCAGAGTTAGAATATGAAACGGTATGAAAATCGAAGAAAATAATACGATAATGTATTTTTAGAAAAATATACTATATTCTATTTACAAAGACTTTCCAGAGCCAAGTAATAAGCATATTTTATGTCATATTCCATGTCATACCAATAATTTATTGCTATACAACCATGCGATTGACGAACGTGGTGAAACCAGAGCGAAGGCAAATACAGTACATCACCAGCTTCAACCTTCACCGTCAGAGTATTCACATTTTTGTACTGAGGATATCTGTAATAAGAATAGAAACCAGTTAGTAACATCGAATACATTTACTTTTGAGAAAGCGATCAAACCTTTTATAATCTGGAACGAGTGGATTGATACTAATCCACGGAATCAAATCTTGAGATTCTGTTTCATTATCATAGAGTCCTTTCGTCGACGATAAAGTTGGCTCTACGATCCACTTATTTGGCAGTTTTTTGTATACCGCTGATTGATATTTTCCATACGGAATCCACGGAAGATCCGTGGGTGGATGAAGAATAAATTCCTTTTCACCCGAAACGACACAATATATATTTTCATACGGGTCCTTGTGCACTGAAAAATGAAAATGGGAATCGCGTAATTACTTTTTCTTCATTTCAAATTAATCGTTTTAATGCATAATTAACATGATAATAAATTCTTTGTATTATTTTATTAAAGGAAAGCCTGATTTTTTATGTAGAAAAAAAATCATAATTTTTTAAACATTTTTATAATGAAAATACTAATGCAGTTTAACCTGTGTATTTTCAAACTGTTGGGACCAAGCAAATTATGTAACTTCTTAACTTTTCCATCATTCCCCCTATCAAATTTGTGAAAGAATAAAACTTGCGCGAATAGATTGCTCAATAAGAATAGCAAAAAAAGTTTTCTATGAAAAGAGAGGGAACTGAAAAATTGAAAATAGATGACTAAAATCAATTGATAGTAACTTTTTTTAATCATCATATTTTCAAGTATCGTATTTGTTAGAAGAATAAATTATTTTATAGGTTGATTAAAAATGTAAAAAATGTAAGAATCTTACTGGAAGTAACAGCTCGTTCATCACCCATCCAAAAATTTATTGCGTCCGGATTTTTTCCAAAGGCTTGGGTTGCCCACTTTAGATCTGGTTCAACATCGGGCCATAGTTCCGAGTATTCATTTTCGAAATTCGAATTTTGCCGTTGAATATAAAAAATTTCGTCGTCTTTAGGATTTTCCAGTTGGTCCAAAAATTCGGAAATTTTCATTGTTCGTTCTTCCGGTTGAACGAAATAATCTTTGCCATTTTCGTCGGTTACTACCGCATCGGCATAACCGTTCGGGGTTACAGCAACGGAAGTTACTTTGTCGTGCATTTTTTCGTAGAAATATTGTGTACTCCATTTCTCTATAGCCTTCCAGTGTTTTATACCATTTTTTATCAATAGTGGAAGATTCTTCGAGATATGATCTCTGTAAAAATCCAGAGGTGATATGCATTCTTCCACTTCGGTTATTCGGTTAGGTAAATAGAGCTCTGAAATAGAGGAAATTCGTCAAAATTAATCATTTTTTAATACAAATTAAGGAAATTTTCACCTTAATTTTATAATTATGTAGCTCATTTATTATTGTCCTGGTAGAAATATCAATCTCATTTCGTCAGAACGTGTACGAAATAATAGTAAATTATTTTTTAATTATATCATACACGGTTCCAAAATTATTAAAATTAAAAAAAAAAAACATAAATTTTGGTTAAAATAATGACAGATTTCGTACAGCTTTTGGAACATGGTCTCAGATACTGGCATATTGTTCTTATTTTCTGATGACTTTGAACAAAATTCTAAAACATATTTTCTAAGTTATCTGACTGATTTTATAAAAATTTTGTCAAAGTATGACAATTTATTGAAATATTTCGATAACTTCTTAGAAAAATTCATAATAAACAGTTAAATATTTTTTTAAAATGCTATATTTTGTCTTCTATTACAAAAAACAAATGTGTTCATTTCGGACACAATATATAATGAAATTCTGTCTGACAATGAACACACGTTACAGACCCTCGCTAGATTAAAATATTCAGTTGAAGGTATATCAGATTTCATTAGATTTTGCCACATCGATTTTCATTTTTATGGTGAATACTGATATAATTTGATAGTAGTATATCAAGATCTGAAGGTATCTGATACAATTCGTTAACTTTACAGAATTTACAAATCATCAAGTTTGTCAGATTACGTTCGATTTCATGACATTTGGGCGAATAAAATACTGAAATACTTAAATAACGTCATCCTGACAATATTTGTTAATTCATGACAGATTTTATTACTTTAAATAAACCCCATATATGACATAATTTCATAAATTATGTTAGAATTGTATTTACTCGAAAGCAACAGATTCCAATAATAATTTATTATACATTTTCTGTTAGATTTTGCTATCGTTTGAAGGCGTGTACAAGTTTCGTTGTAATGCACAAAAAGTAATCGAATTTGTTATAATTTAGCAAATTTTTGTCTATCCGAATATTTTTATGATAAATGAATAAATTTGCCATATTTTTTACTATTT